>JAZHYW010011659.1:0-53315 GCA_037355805.1 Ixodes ricinus
TTTTAGAACGCAGGAAAATTATTATAACCTACAATTATTGTAGTGAAATACAAGAAAGTGATATCTTGAGACAGATGTGTTCTTTTTTTAGCGATAAACTGGGTGGTGTATTATTTCTGAACGACATGGGAGCTGTATCAAAAAAGAATCCACATGAAATGGCAATCATCGAAGTAGTGGGACCAGATAAAATGAACTACAGTAACAATCGGATAAATGATGCAGAGACATTCATTTAATTTTATTCACCTCAAAGGCATCCGAAGACTCATTACATGAGGGGGATTAAAAAATAACAGAGAAATAAGTAATTGAACATAAAAAGTAGACACGAACAAACAAAAATCACACACGCACACACACAAAAAAGAAAACTCTTATTAGCATGTCATTCTTATGATGCAGTTTTACAAATCAAGGTTCAGTACATAAATTGATGCACTTCTTTTTAAATGAAATGGGATATCTCTCAGTTACGATACGGTCAGGTAGTTTGCTCCAGTCAGTGTTGCAAAGTACTAAGAAAGAAAATAGGAAAGTGTAAGTATGGCACTGAAATGGTTCAATCTTGCAGGAATTATCTAATATGAATGATATAAAATTGGCAGCCCAGACCTAAGTAGATTGAAAATCGGAATCTGAGTAATATACATCTTGAAAAAAACGCAATCGGGCTATTTTTCGTCTTCTTTCTAGATTAGGAAGATTTATGCTAGCTTTTAAAGCGGAGACACTAGTTTCGGATGAATAATCACTGCATATAAATCTGGTTGCTTTGTTCTGAAAATTCGAGCCTCGACATTAGGTAACTTAGGTGTGGATTCCAAATTATGCTTGAATATTCTAATTTTGGGAGGATAAATGTTTTGTATGCGAGTAGTTTTGTTTCAATGGGAGCTAGATCCCTACTGAAAAATCTCATTTGTATGAGAAATTTCTGTGTCCAATAAACACATATGAATCATACAAGATATATAAGAACATATAAGAACCATGTAAGAAACTTGTAAGTTTCTTATATGGTTCTTATATATCTTTATGATTCATGTGTTTATTGGACACAAGAAATTTCTCATACAAATGGCTTTTTCACAAACCAAGTGTTTTTAGTGCGCTATCTGTTATTTGCTCAATCCATGATAATGAGTCTCTAAAATACACGCCCAAATACTTGTACGACAATGAGTGTTCTAGTGGTTGTGAAAGTAATGAGTACTGGGTTAGTGTTTTAGTGGAGGACTTAATTACGGACATCTGTTTGCACTTACGTGTGTCAATGTTCATCTGCCATAGGGAACACCATGATGATATTGTATCTAAATCGTCTTGGACAATATTGTGATCACTATAGGTGTATTAATTTTCCGGTAAATAACTCAAGCATCAGCGAAAAGTCTAATTGTCGATTTAATTGATGATTGTATGTCATTGATACGTATTAGAAACACTAGAAACCCGAGTACACTACCCTTAGGGACACCTGATGCAAGAGCAACGGGACCCAAATTGCCAGACAAGTATAAAAGTAATAACATTCTAAAATTGTGATGTGCTGGTTTGAAAAATGTATTGCACATAGTTTGAAACATTTATTGCACATATTTTGACAAACTTTTCTTAGACCTGTGATAAATCTGTATAGGTTCAGCAATTCAATGCACTCTGGCTGTTCAAATATAGTACTTGTTTTGCAGCAAGCAACCTATCTGGTTACTACATCGAAAAAACACCTGTGACCTATTTCTTGGCAATGTCATAATGTGAAAACTTTATCTTTGCAAAAAAAGTACCGTAGTACCCGAGCGTTGCCCCATACACTGATGTACTTCGACAGTACCGAGTCTATGAAACGACACAGTTAGGGCGGCCAGAAACAAGTTTTGTACACAAACAGAAGTGGGCATCGGAGCTTCATATTCAAAGTTGCTTGCATTTACAATACAGAAGAGAGTCGTAAATAAGAAATTGGTCACCTTTGAACACTGCGAAACGAGCCTCCTGGTATCCGTAAGTTCTGAAAATATCCGTCTTGAGAAATATTTATACACATGCATCTTGGATGCTGTAGATTTTGTGACACCGAGACACACAATATCTGTGCAGCATGTCGGCATTTACGCTGTAGCACCACAAGATACCCAAGAGACTGCTGCAAGGACACCGACTATCTGCACACACACACACACACACACACGCACACACACACACACACACACACGATTCACCGACTTCAGAGAGCAGTTGCCTTTGCATGAGGATGAAGTGCAAGCACGTTGCTGGCCGGACAGGAACTGATTTGTTTGTTTAGCCTTGACCCCTTAGCTTTTTTTTAGATTTTGCGCTGGCACTTATAATATTGTTGTCATCTTGCTACAAAGGTTTCTCAGTTGAATGTTTTCACTGCAGTCCAACACATGCTTCGGCTCGCACTCACAATGGGTTCACCATCACTGGCGTCACACATACTCTTCCTTGGTCCGAGTTCGCTTCATGACATCCGTGACGGTTGGCAGCGAGGGTCTTTGATTGCAGAGTTTCAGCTTTCCATTTCTTTTGTTTGGCATTCTTGGCATTAATGGGAAAATTCATCTTGCTGCAAACATGTCACAAGAAAATGCTTGTGCATTTTCTCGTGACAACGTGTTTTAAAATGAGCTCACTCGTATGTTAATTTTCACAGGCATCGAAGTCGGAAGTCTTCTTTTTGGCGAGTAGTTACATTATGAGATATGTAACAAGTCGGCACTGGCTGGGCATCACCAATTGGTGAACAACATAGTCGTGTTCTACAGCATTTACACCAGGAAAAACAAGCCCTTCTATAACCGAGTTTCATTGCGAGAGCAGTCTTCCTGTGCGAGCAAACTGTAGCCAACTTGTTTCGTGCTGTCGATGCGGCCTTGCATTTTTCGCCCCTTAGGTTTTTCAAGGTGGTGTAGACTGCACGGCTGGCCACATAGCCCAGGGCCGGGAGGCTGTGTCTTATTTTTTACAGCCAAGGGCCACATTGCAGGTATACCACATTGCAGGTAGGGGGTCAAGCATCCGCTCGCTTGGGAAGATCTTTCTAGTTTCCATCCTTGCTAGCTGTAGTGATCGTTGACAGCGCGCTCCTCAGCAGTATTTTGTTTTCATCTTCGTAAATGTGCCTTGTAAACACGTGATATTAGAAGCAAGCCAGTTGCCTATACATTCCAAAGCGTTCTTCAAGCTGTCAGTTTTCAGCTTGTCCCATGGAAGCCGTACAGTAGCCCGAGTTCATCAAAGCAGTCTCCGGGATGTGTATTTGACCGCTTCTGCAGGAAATAGAACGAAAAAGGAGGAAATCATATTAATCCAAAGAAAGGTAGTATAATCGAAAATGGTTATAAAAATACAAAAAAGAAAAAGAAAAAGAAAAGAATGCTTTCCTTTAAAGTGCAGCTGAAGTGGTTCGGTATTTGAGAGAACACTGGCAGTGTTTCGAATCTGGTATTTTGGATCACAAACATCAAAATTATTCTTGAATTTGATGTGCCGAATGGGCTATAATAATAATAATAATAATAATAATAATAATAATAATAATAATAATAATAATAATAATAATGCTTATTGCACGAGCACATAAAACCAGGTACAGAAAATAATAATAATAATAATAATAGTAATATGCTCCATAGAGCTTCCTGGTGTGTGGTGGGATTCCTTGGGGAGCCTGAAGGGGCTCCAGCTAAATTGTTAGTATATGGCTCTGGTGTATGGATAAGTAAACTGGTCAATGAACCATATTCCGGCTTGCGTGCACTCCAAACTACAGCTCAAAGACCCGCTAAAATATAGGTCTAACTAGTTAGTTGTAGCGGATCATTTCTGCGCTCCGATGAGGATACGCAGAAACGACACAATGTACTTTTTTTTTTAATTGATGTGTTTGTTGCAATTGCGATAACCTATCACTTGCATAGCTTGCGAAAACATTCCAACCTGAACTCATAAATCAAGTCATTTTTATTTAGTTCTGCACCTACAAGTAGCGCCAGCATTTGAACATGTTGCTTCCAGGCCACAACCAAATCACTCCCAAGTATGCATTCAGCGAAAAGTAAAAACAAGAAACGAAACCACGATCATAAAAATTGAAAAGTTCTCACCCTGCCATGCCGTGCCGTCAAGGAGCGAGATCTTCCCATCGATTCGCTGTATAGTCCAGGCTTTCGTAGTCATCCTTGCAGAAACTCAAATATGGACACTTTCACATTCAGTTTTCCGTCAAAGCGCGGATACACGTCTGTACGGAATGACAGCACCGACAATCGTAAAGCAACGTTCACACACGACGCTGACGAGGCCGCGAGCCGCTGTTGTCTTGTATTCCAAATGTGCTCGATCTCACTCAAGAGTTGAACTTCCGACCCTCGGCGTCCAAAAACCTACTCGCTTCTAGAGTTGTTCTAGTTGATTCCTCCAGCCTCATTGTCACGTGAGCCAACCCGCAGGAGTAGCTAAAAAAGCCGTTGAAGAAAGGAACGCGACGGACGACCGTTGAGGAGAAGAAAAAAAAAAAAAAACGCGACGCCGTGGCGCTTTTTTTTTTTGTTTGCGCCGCGTCAAGCGTAGAGGGAGAGGGAAAGTAAAAGAGAACGTGCATTGCAAAGAAGCCAACTGTCAAGGGGAGCCTTGCGGAGAAGCGCACTACCAGTTCAGCCTACTCATGCCGACGCTCCTTGAAGGGAGAGGGGAAGCGCTGCGGCTTTAGTATCTAGGTGGTGTTGTACAGGCGCGATAGGCGAAACCCGACGCCCGAGGGATGTGCGCGAGCAGCGGCCGCGGCTCTCGCGCCATCGGCTGCTGCTGTTTCGGTTGTTTTTATGCATCAAAAGCTTTCTGAAACAAGAAGCCGCGCGGCTCTACGGGGACGCCCGCTAGGTGATTGATAGCTCCATGTACGGTTTCAGCAAATTTGGTCCCGAGTGTAGGTCGAAATTCTTTAATTACGATTATAGGTCGACCCTTAATTTTTGACAGCATTTCCGAAAAAAAAGGTTGACTTATGTTCGAATAAATACGGTAGCTGTAATGATTACTTCAATTTTGGAAGTGTAGCAGGTTTACTTTTCCCAACCTATCTTTAACTGTAAGAGTTAACTTTAGCAGTAATGTTTCAATGAGTACTGCCATAAAAGCTAAGCAAACTTTGTTCGCTTACAATCTTGAAAAACGTATGACAACATTGCCGCGTTTATGGCTGAGAGAGAACGCTTCTCACTACTTGGAGATTCAAGTTCACCCATGCCCCTAGTGTTGATGCCTCGATGCTCTGCTGTTTTCTAGATGCTCTTTCGGTCTTTTGTTTCTGGCACAAGTTCTCCGATTAAACATTTATTTTCAGCTGTATGTTTATTCATCCTTTTTTCATCCGTGACAGTACAGCTCTTTGACGTTCAATGACACGGTGTTCATATCAAAATCTGTACCCCTATTTTCGGGCAGCAGACAAACATCCTTCGAACAGTTTCTTCATGCTCTAATGATTTCATTTAAAGATTACGCCGACTTAAACGTTGTTATGAGACTTATGGAATCTTTGTAATTTATTTTTATATGTGCCTATTCCCCCTCCCCTCCCTCACCCCCTCCTTGTCATTGTGGGCACCCTCTTATAAAATACATTTCCGGGTTCACCATGCACCAGCGTGTTAAAGCACTTCGGGAGAATGCATACGGATATAGGCAAATGGCACCGTTCATCCACCCAGTGTGTCTGCTTTTTTCACACATCTTAGTTTTCTTCAGGAAGACGTGTTTAGATATAAATTGCCCTCGTGTCAAGAAGCGAAACCGTCGTAGACAGTCCCGACTCGGCGGAATGCGAGTGACCCCAGGCAACGGGGTGTTTTAGCAATCAACAGCCGTTGTCAAGTGAATTAGCTTAGAGGCAACACCACTGCCACGAGAATCTCAATATTTTGTTTTTCTGGATTTGCTTTTCCAAGCATCTGTTAGCCTACTGTGTTCAGGCTTGCCGCCCAGGTAACATCCTTAGAACAATTTTCTACCCAGACGCGATCTTTCAAAAGTCGAAAATAAGAAAGAAGCTAAAATTTTAAAAAGCGCAGAAGGGAGGCAGCAAAAGAGACCGAGTTTGTTTTAACATTACACTCCAGAAAGCAGAACACAGACGGATTCATCATTTTTGAAGACCACTGGGGAATGACCGAGAAAACGAGAAGGAAAGGAAATAATAATAATAATATTATTATCTTCGTTTGCTCAGGAGATGGTTATTATGTTATGATGCTATATATACAAGATGAAGACGACACAATCTCCTGAGCATTAAGGAAACCGCTCCTTGAGAGTCGGTTGCTCGTTGACGGTCCAGCTAGACAAGTCAGCCAGCAAGCAAAGTGACCTTCGGCTATTTGATGGGTGTTCTTTATGGCATAGCCTGGCAGGTTGGTGGTATGGCTGCTCACATCATCGAGGGCAGCGGCTCTAGGGGTCTGGTCGAAGTAGACGGCTGCCACCCCCAAGCCATTCCCATTTAGGGCTTGGAGTCAGCGCGGCACTAAAATACCAAGGCGGGCTAGCTGGATATGCATTTTAGAAATAAATAGCACAACGGTCAAGTACAAACTGACGGAACAAGCGCTAACTCACAACTGTCGTTTTAATATTCACACAGAAGACGAGAAAGAGGTAGTGTTTCTCTCTCGTCTTTCTTTTCGGTATGAAAAAAATTCCCAAAATGAAATTGCCTTGATGGGAAGAGGAAGTTACATTGAAAGAACTGAGAAATAACAAAAAAGGAAGAGGAGGGTGTTACATTAAAAAAACTGAGAAATAGCAAAAAGAAAGAAAGAGGAAGTTGTTCACAGTAAACCAATGAAACAACCTCAGGTACGAAAGCGGCAGTCACCCGGTATGGCTTCTTCTCATCGTCGTCATCCACCCACATGCAGTTGCAAAGTGTCGCTGCAAACACAGCGATAGTTTCCTTGTCTCTAGATCAGACTGGTCTCACTGCAAGGCTTATATCCTTTTTTATTTTTGCACCATCATTACATTGTTTTTGCCCACTTTCTAGAGCACACTGGTGCACGAGAAAAAATGTGCAATAAGTGATCCTTCACATTTGTTTGTAAATATAGCCCCCCCCCCCACCCCGAAAGGGAGGGAGTTCTAGATCCGCCCCCCATGCGCAATATCGGCTTCCTTGATACACGGGTTTGTAGCGGTGTCCTGCGTGTTCATTACATTCTGAAACCAGGGTGTTGAACCAAACTGAACATAAACCGAACACCGGTCAAACCATGATCAAACCAGAACAAATTCGAAACCGGAATTAAACGTGAAAGGGGAATAAAAATCTCTCCTACTATGAAGCATGGTGTAAGGCGCAAAAACCAATAGACACAAGGAAGAAGACACGTACAGGCACCTAACGTTCACCAACTAGCCCAATTACAAGTTCTTATACAGTACATCTTTCCTACTATTCAGTTCAAGGTGAAAACGCACACTTCCTACAAATCCTAAGCATGGCAAATTTAGTAATATAAAAAAGTCCTTTGCAAGCATGTCTGTGCAAACAAAGCCTATTGGCAAGTGGAGAAGCTAAACAATTGCACCCGACTGGAACTAACATTTTTATACTATGTTTATCCTAATACTTTGCCCTCGCTTAGTGCTGATTTCGCAAGCAAGGTTCATGACAACCGGACATAATGCTTTACTCAGACAACATGTCAGAATGGCCGGTACGAACCTATAAAACGGGACTGTCGCAGTGAAAACTGGATGTCTGGCCACCTCATTTAATGTCGAGACATGAGCCAGTTGCCGTTTGGTTGAACTGGTAACCGAACCAATGTTTTACACGTATGACTAAACTGGAACCGAACCAGAACAAAATAAAGAGCTACTGAACCCAAACCTGAATAATGACCGGTTTGACACCCTGCCCGAAACGCAAACCTGCTGCTTCCGTAATAATTTCTTGCCACTTATTCACCCATTTATTTTAGGTGGCCGTTCCTACGAAACCTCGCGGCACGTTCCAAAACTCCCCTTGTTTCGCAGATGACAGTTCTGAACGCAAGTCTCCCGGACATTACAAGGGCGGAGGCGGATCGCTTTGTCTGGTCTGGCCTCGTCCACGAGTGGAAGACGCTCGTCCTGGGACACCACTACCGGGGAAGCCGGGGGGTGTCCGAATTTTACTCCGAACCGTCGTTACACTGCTTGCGGATGGTCGACCTCGTCTGCCCCCTCGTGGAGCACCTGACGGTGTACACGAGCTCGCCGGACGTGGTCATCATGGCGATGTGCTTCGACGTCAAGAGCCTCTCTGTGACCTTCATCCCAGGACTGGGCTCGTTTGATGCCTGTAAGCCGTGCCTGGCCATGTCCCGGCGCCTCGAAGCGCTCTCTCTGCGCCACTTTGACGGCGTCAACGTCGCCTATCTGGCGTCGGTACTCCCCGGCCTTCGCAGGCTCTCGCTTGAGCACTGCACGGTGCGAGAGACCGAGGCGCCCATCAAGTCTTTTGGCGAGCTGCGGGAGCTGGAGGTCGGAGCCATGCCACTTCCGTCTTTGCAGTTTCTGCTGGACGGGTGAGTAGGCTTCAGACTGGCGTGCCTGACGGAGTTTCCTCAGTTCGTAACTCACGCAGAAATTTGCTTTATTCCTACGTTTGGGGCAAACTATTGGCGGCGTGCGCGAACTACAGGGGCGCTTCTCTAGCTGTCGTCATAGTTGTTTGTGACGTCACGGGTAGGACAGACTGGCACAGACCGTGCAGACCTTGGATCCCTCGGCTTGTCAACTCGCTTCATGCGCTGTTTGGGTAATGCGTGGCGTTATACTTTCATTATGCATGCTCTGGGAAAAAGAATTCGACATCATTTACTACATTCGAACATTTTCAGCTTTGAACGTAAAAATTCCCCCGCCAAACTTAGCGGAAAAAGTTCCCGCTAAATTTAGCGCGAAAATTCCTCCGCAAAATTTAACAGAAAAACTTCCCTGCCAAATTTAGCGGAAAATTTTCCTGCCAAATTTAGCGGAAAAAGTTCCCCACTAAATTTGACAGAAAAAAATTCCCCGCTAAATTTTGCGGGAAAATTTCCCCGACAAATTTAGCGGAAAAATTTCCCTGCCAAACTTAGCGGAAAAATTTTCCCGCTAAATTTAATGAAAAAATTCCCCGCTAAATTTAACGGAAAAAATTCCCCGCTAAATTCAGCGAAAAACTTTCCCTAAATGGGAGGCGAGCAGGAGTGGAGGAGGGCATCGCCTCCTCTACGTACCTTCTCCTCCTCCTCCTCAAGAGCTGCGCTCTAATCCAGCGTTACAGGGGATTGTAAATGGCTTTGAGATTTTTTCACTATGTACTTAGGTCCCTAGGTGTGCACCCTAGATATGTGGAAAGTACCTAGTTACCCATTTGCACCTACTACATGACAAACGGTGACAAAAGTGGGCAGTGAAACATTGAACAAAGAGCAGTACCATCGCACCCAGCTCTGCTTGCAGAGCTAGCGGAGGGCAGAGAGACTGACATCACTAATGCTCTTTGCCCCCCCCCCCGTTTCGGTCTGAAGCTGCGTACAGCGGTGGCAATCCTCGTCCTGTAACACCCACTTTGAATTTTGAACTAAAGTTTCGCGGCAGAACTACGTTATATTGAAGTCGAGCATGACGTTGGCAAATACATTAGCCCAAAAATGAAAATTAAGAATGTTAAAACTTTCTTGCTAATTCACTTGGCTTCTTTTATAGTAACCGTCACAGCATTAGATATAAAAGAATCCTGCACAAGTTCCTTTTTTCTAAAATTCTGGACAACACTAAAACATAAAACATCCTGTATACCAACTTTTTTATGACATTGGATATTTATATAGGGGTGTGCAATGTATACACCCGTGAGACCTCTAGGCCAGTGAATATGGTATTCTTATTTTGTGAGCAGTTACTCCGAACAGTCAACAATAAACTTTCATTATTTTCCTTTTTTTAAGACCCTCGTACGACACGCAGGTGCCCCAACCTGACGTCGCTGACGCTCAACAACCAGGATGCCTGCGTCATGTTCCTGCAGCCTTCCTTCCCCAAGTCGCAGCTGCGGAAGCTGAAGGTACTCAAGCTGCGCCTGCACTCGCCGCTGAAACAGTGCGGGCTCCACGTTGACGATCTGCGTCGGCTGACCGAGGACGTGCCGTCACTGCGCCACGTGGCGACCGACAGCTTGGACGTGCGGCTGTATGTCGAGAACCGGATGGAGCGTGCGACGCTGCACTGGTACGACTGCACGGTCTGCGCGGCCGAGTTCCCCCGACAGAGCAGGCGGCACGGGAACTTGTGGAACAAGCTGCACTCGAGGCCGACGTGCTGAACTGGCCTTGCAGCACGTCCATTGTACGGGGCGTTGCAGTAAAAAGTTAGCTGCATTTTCTTCGACGCAAAAAGGAACAACGCGTCAGCAGTCAGAAGTTTAGTCTCTGCCCAACTGCGGAACTATACAGGGTGTTTCAGCTAACTTGTGCGAAGGCTTACAAAATGCTATTGCACGGTATGCACGTCGAATCGACACGAGATTGTTCACAGTGTATGTTTCTCATCACGTGGGAAAAACTTTATGAGGCTACTTGCTAGCGAACTCCAGTCACGTAGAATATTTTTAAGTTCTTGTGCGTTTTCTTTAAGGCTCGAAAAAACAAAATGCGCAAGGGCTAGCCGACGGAGACGGCACGGCCAGATGTTTTTAACACGCACACCTTTTTGCATTGGAGGGCTTGCGCAGAAATGAATATTTTAAAAGTTTGGTAAATAATTTGTTGAGTAGACAGTTTAGCACTTCGCAAGAAATATCTCAAAATACTCTTTATGACTGAACTGCATTAGTTAGACACGCATAGTGTACACCGGCCTTCATTTAAGTCTTGGCACAAGTTAACTGAAATACCCTGGAGTCTGGTGCAGGTAATGAATAGTGGAACAAGCCTCTTTAAATCCCTCAGCAGAGCGAATGAGGAGTTGAGTGGGAGGAGGAAACTACTAGTCATGGCCAGCAGAGAGCTTTGTTGGGAAGGGAGGGGGGGGTCTTGTTTTCGTTTTTTTACCTGCAGCAGACTATAGCAGTTGTTATCAAATGCCAAAGTTTCAGAACTTGCCCTTATCCGATTCAAAACTTCCGAGCAGCTTTCAGAGATTTCAGACAAGAAGAAGACGCCCGTTCCCGGGAGTTGACGCCGTTCATATCCCCATGTGTTTGTATTGTTTTTCGTAGTAACACACAATCATTGAAAAGTGTTGATTGTAAAGTATTGTAATCAGAAAAAAGTATTTTTGTGAAAGCTTTAGCTACCTGTGATAACATGCGAATCTGAGTGTATCTCTTTCGTTTTCAATCTCTGCAGTGCAGTGCCCGTGATACCTTCAGCAAACAAACAGTATTGAAGAAAATATTTATTTTGAACACATAGGTACTTCTCACGAAACTTTGCACTCCTTGATTGTTTTAACAATAAAGCTACTAAGTGAATTTTTGCCTTCGAGTTGACGAAGGTTATTAAGCACTTAAAATATGGCCCCAAAAGAATTAAAAAAACCACAATAACTTGTGGTATTTTTTTTTCGTTTTGTAGTTCCTTTTATACTTTCTTGTGCCTAGGGTTATCAGTGCCATTCAAAGGAAACATGCCTTTGGTAAACTTTAACATTTAATTTGGGTTTGAGTCTTAACTGCAAATCTAGTTGAATCAAGTACTTCATCTATGTAATTTATAAAAATCATTAAAAAATATCAAAGCTAGCTCATGTGACTCAAAAACACTGACATCCTTGCAGTCTGATAGGTTTTCTTTGTCATATTTGAAACCATAAACTAAATACTGAAATGCTTTAAAAAGACCGGCTTCAAACTTTTGGTCATTGCTGTTCTTGAGTTTGACACACATTGTGCAATTGCAGGGGTCTTAGCATTACAGTTAAGCCTCAGAAGCTTTCATTCTTTGGGTGAAACTGGAATAGATATATTGTTGAAACGTTATCTATGTAACGTTTGTGTTTTTTAACATTGTTTTTATATTTTTAATGGGCCTTAGTGCACATTGTGCTATCTAATCAAAGCCAGTGTCTTCAGAACCAGCTTATTTTGTACCAAACGTACGACAGCAGTACTTAAAATGTGTAGTGTATTTGCTGCTGTTAGACACTAAACAAATTTGTTTTTATAAATTGTTGTGTTGAAAGCATAGTTTCTGATGTCAACCGGTTTTTCCAGTCCCCGAGAAAAGCCGGGTCACCAATCATCCAGGGGATTAGTGTACAAAAATAATCTCGCTGAGAGAAAAGAAACAAGTTATCATCTCCCTATCTTTCTCTGCAGAATTGAAGTTGTACCAGCTTTACGAGCATTGCACAAAACTGTTGACACTGGGCTAGTGTTCATTTTATATTCTTTTCTGTGAATAAACCTTTTACAATCGCCACCATTGGCCTCGTGTTTTTTTTTTTTTTTTTTTTTTGCTAAAAGCCAGCAGTGATTATCTGTCTCGAAAAAGTTTAGCCAAATGAAGCATGCCACTCTGAGTCTTACTTAATGTTTAGTCATGTTTTTTCAAACGAGAACCAAACGTCGCAAACCTTTTGTCTTTTTTCTCGAGCGAGCGAGTATTAAGCCACCGATCAAATCTGAATCATTCGCACTCGGATCTCCCTCTTTTCCTTAGCATATTTACTACACTGCGCCTCGATTACTTTTCAGGTTCAACTTTTACAGCGCCCCAAGATATTCGGTGGCAAGTCCAGAGGAGCGACGTGATGGCACGGATACGCTGTACTGTGCCACCAGTATGTATTCAGTGCTCGACATCCAATCAGTATCCAATCGGGTGTTCTGGAAGCCAATGCAGAACGCCTCTGATCGGATACGTTGTTTTGGTGCATTCATAAGACAGATGAGAAAGCTAGCTGGCACATTCCCTGCGCACTACTGCTCATTACAAAGACTGTTTCCCAATTCATCCATCGAAGCTGCACGGAACAAATGGCGGAAACTGTCATCCCATTCAAAATACATGTTGGATATAAAACCACCAGTTTTATTTCGAACCGGTAAGACATAACAGGTTTTTCAGCTCCGTGTCAACTCTGGCTGTAAATAAACTGCTTACTCACGATCGTTGCTGCCTAGTGCACGACAGAAAAACAAATTGATCATTGCGTCGCATTGGGCAACCATGGTATTGCTGGTTTTGAATACGCTGAAATGAATATACAATGGGCTTGATGCATTTCAGAAAATACATATACGACGAGTAAATAATCGGCGAGGCACCCTTATTGCTATGTGCAGACACAGGATAAATTGGCTTCTTGTATGCCAAAATGCTTCGAGTGTCGGGCAAGAAGTTAATAACTCCATGCAAGCTGGCGTTTTTCTTCTGAGGAACGCCTGACTGGTGGATTTCGCTCAAACTAGTGCCGATGTCACGGCCGTTATCACACACAGCCGTTATGAACAGCCGTTATCACTTCTGTGCCACTGGGTCGTAAGAATAAAGAATTCACACGTTCATTAATGATAGGCTCTCAAAAAATAATTGACAGTGACCAAACTAAAACAATAAAGCACCGTAAAAGAAAAAGGCCAACTTTTTTAGCTTTTTCTCGCACCAGTGATTGCCGTGCTTGCTTGCTTTTTCAAGGATCCTCTCCCTCCTCTTATTCGGACGACGACGATGCAGCCAGAAGCAATAACGGCAGCTGTGTCGATGGACTCCTGCCCTTCTGCTTCACATAGATGACCCCCTTATGTCGGCAATAGTTCGACTGAAAGCCGCCAGTCGCGCGCTCGAGAAAAAACGCCCACTCGCGTGGAGTTATTAGCTTCTTGCCCAACAGGGAGGACCGGAATGCGAGGCCGGCGCTCCGCAGAGTGCCAGCGACTGCGAAAGACTCTGTGAGCACCGGAGGAGGAGTGTGCCATGTGTCGACAGTTACTGCACCGCTTTTTCGCACACATCACAGTGCAGATGCGTTGTCTGCCTCCGCACTGTAGCGTGCCCAAAAAAGCGGTG
Source organism: Ixodes ricinus (assembly GCA_037355805.1). Taxonomy (NCBI): domain Eukaryota; kingdom Metazoa; phylum Arthropoda; class Arachnida; order Ixodida; family Ixodidae; genus Ixodes; species Ixodes ricinus. The sequence goes on from JAZHYW010011659.1 coordinate 14,070, forward strand.
CGGTAGCAGACGACGCGCAGCAAGCACCATCTCTGGTGATCGCTGAGTCTGCATGGGGCTTCTGCGAGTGTTTGCAGGCGGCGCTTCGCGGAGTGCCAGCCACGCGTTTTGGTGCTTTCTTGAAGAGTGAACTGCTCCGCACATCCACCTAGAATGGATGTAATGATAGTAATGCTGTAAAGACAGGGTAGCTCCTATAGCAAATGTACCAGGATGTAAAATGCATGCTGCATGACGCGCATCCGCATCTTCCCCGGGTGGTGTGTTGTGACTAACGGAAAGGTTTACCGCTTAAGCTGCTGCGCTGGTGACCACGCTGCTGAACGACTAGTTTTGACAGCTAAAAAGAATAAAACCAGCATTTCTTTGTTTGCACTAGCTGTGTCGGCCATAGTTTGTATTGTACGTACATAGATTCCATTTGAGCAAACAAATCGTCAAAACGCGCAACTCTAAAGTTGCAGCAGGTTTGCATGCTGCCTCAAGGAGTCAGCCCAAAATAACAAACAATGGATTGCAGGTTACCCGTAAAAAAATGTGATATGTTGTAAGCATCAATGTTCATTCCCAGCTCTACGAGACAGTAAGTCACATCCATCCTTTCCTCTTCAAACGTCCATGAATGCGCTAGTCTGCATCTATTGGCTACTGCTGCACACCATATCTTACGCATTGCCTTATGAGCCCCACGAAAAGGGGCAATTTTTGAACCCGTTCTTTTTGCATGCAATCAAGTTACTGTAATGATGCGAAAAGCATGTTTTCAAAAGACCATTCATGCAGGCAGTGTATGTTTGCAATCCGGTGTACGACTGGCGTGTCATTCATTGTTGTTAATCCAAATTGACATGTTTCTATGATTCACGGGCGACAGTATGTAATCCGCTGTAAAAGTCTCTTTGGTAGTGGTCATTGAGGTTTGTAAAACAAACGCGCAGAAAGCACACTCTAAGAAAAAAGGGAGCGCGACTTAGTCCCTCGGGGGACCAAATGCGCTGACACTACCATTAGTCCCCTAGGGGAGCAACGGTGACGGGAGCAACTGTTGCGCCCCGTCCGTTAGTCCCTCGCACTAGCACCGTTGGGACTAACTGTTAGGCCCTGCACTTGGTCCCCTGGGACCAACTGTTACACCGTTTCAATTGCACCTCGAGGACCAACTGTTAGGCCCTTGCCCTTGGTCCCCTGGGACCAACTGTTACACCGTTTCAATTGAACCTCGAGGACGAACTGTTAGGCCCTTGCGCTTGGACCCCTGGGACTAACTGTTACACCGCTTCAAATGAACCCCGAGGACCAACTGTTAGGCCCTTGCACTTGGACCCCTGGGTCTAAACGTTGCGCCCTTGGAATTAGACTTCTGGGACTTTACATTTGGTCCCGAGCCACAAATCTCCGAAACGAAATGGTGCAGTTCAGGTAAAACGTAGCTTTATTGCCTCGTAGGTACACATCGCATTCAAGGATGACTGAAGTCGAAGTTCCTGGGCGGTAGAATCCACGATAAGGCCAAATTCCGAAGAGTGCACTTGCGTCGACGACGGCTTGGACACTGGGACGTCTGTCCAAACCGATCGTGGTCCCAGCACCGTTTATTGGGGCACCGGCAGCTTCTTGCCTGTTTGCGAGGAATTTGAATTATTAGTAACAGAGCAGCGCGAAATATCCAATCGCTGGACAAAAGTATGAGATATAACACACGCATAATAAAATAACAAATAGGTTGCATAAGTGCTACAATGGTTCACATCCAACATGCGATCTGTTGAGAGCAGACCAGCGCAATATTCGATCTTTAGTAGACCGTTCGCTGCGAATTACCGACCCAGCGCGTGCGTGCTCAAACTATGCTTCAAAATGACGGCACGAGCTCCTGCCATCAACTCGAAAGTCTAGTGTACAATCGAATAAATGTCTCCATTAATGCCGGTTCTCACACGCAGCGAAGCGCTGATGTAGCGCTGCTCACGTGTCTTGAGCTACTTTTCGTCTGCCATTAGCAACAGTTTTGACGGTGCGTTACAAAGCTGGTGACCGCTCCCGTCAGCACGCGCTTAGCGCAAGGTCAGCGCTCTGCTTGTAGCGCTCCGCGGCATGTGTGGACAGGCCTTTATGGTCAAGCATTCCTGCCAGGGCCTGCAAAACACACACACACAAAAAAAGCCATCGGTAGAACTGTCGTTTCGCTCCATACGATTGAATATGAGGTCTCTGTGCTGCATAACAAAATCAGCAACCATGGTGCCAAAAAGAATAGAGCATGGCGCACGCTTTGCAAGCTAGAGAACGCGCTCAAAATAAAACACTTTATGAAGCCGCAGTTAATGAATACACCAAAAACAGAAGTACTTCGACATACCTTAATCGAGTTCCCTTGACTTGTGACTTCAGAACAGATCAAGTGCAGTGCTGCAGCACCGCGAATGCAAACCGGATCCCGCAATGATCGGAGACGAAACAGGAAGAAAAAGCGGCGACTACCTTCCGACCAGGCTGTCTTTCAACTCTCAACTGACTAAAAACAGGTTCTTTTCAAACAAAGACCCCTTCCCATTTTCCCGACGGACCCTATCTCCCCATCTGCCCAACCCCCGCGTGAGCGAGGATTACCAGAAAGAATGCGGGGTGGGGGGGTTGGTGGGAGGGGGAAGGAGCGCATGAAAATCTTTTTCCCCTCCCACTACACACAACACACGCACAGAGCACAGCTAAAGTGAACTAAGCCCCAAGGACGGGAGAAGGGTCGCCATTTTCATTACGCCGGTCGAGTAACGCACAAACGAACACGTTTTTTTTTCTTTTTCTCGTTTTCTTTCTCGCATTTTTTTTTGTTCGCATTTTTTTTTTTTTGCGGGGTGTTGCCATGGGTGACATTGCGGGCGTGGTTCGTTCTTCGTCGTTCATCTCAAACGTTCTCTGAAACAGCGACGACGATGGCAGGAAGGCGTCTGGATACTGCCCCTAAATGTGCTTTTTGAGTGGAACGTGCTGTGCATCAGGTGTGTCGTTGCGGATTTTGAGTTCGACATTGGACTACCCAGAAAGGTTGGTCACGGGGAGACGCAGAGACGAGCTCAACGTGTTCTCAGTAATTCAGTTTTAGCGATTGCAGTGACCATTTATTCTGACTGCGAGACTCCGGTGTTGAAAGCGCGGCTTCTACAAACTGTTAAGTCTCATTTAAGAGAAGAAAAAAGTGTTAGTATTTGGAAGTGTTGCGTTTAGATAAATGCTATTTTTTTGCGCGAAAGTCAAATTACGTGGATGGGGCTTGTGAAGTGTCAACAGATCATTTTTGACGAGATAGTTGGGTGAAGTCGAGTCAACACATTCGTTAGCTCGCATTCACACAACGCGTGAAGCTCTACCATGTAATGTCTTAACATTCGTGGCACATTAAACAAATTCGCCAGTTTCGTCCGAGTTTTGTCAACACTTTCAGCCGTGCTGGGCTGAGTCTCGCCGATCCCCAAGACAAGCGAAATATCATCCGTCCTCCTGGCAAACATTCCGTTTGCCTTCGGGGACTAAACGATACAGATGCACCGGGTCTGAGGGGGACTAATGGATGCTTTTGCTCGCGCACGCTTATCAGTTAGTCCCAGTCGATCGCAGATAGTCCCCAGCTTTTGCGCACGGTACCTAGCTTGAACCAGATGGTCCTTTCGGGGAGCAACTGGGAGTTCAGAGGACCAAATGCTGCCGTTAGTCCCTTGAGACCAACTTTTTTCTTAGAGTGCAGTGCTCTATCCCAAAATAAATAACACTGCATCAGCTACACACCGAAAGGCAGAACGGACATCGCCCGTACAGGCAGCCCTTGATTCGTGTACAATCCCCTGGTCCTACATCTTCCAATGCTGCCAAGTCGTGAGTCAGCATTCTCAAATAAAATAGAAGTGTGACAGATTCTGTCAGATCTTTGGCAAGTTCGAGGAATGCCTTGTAACCTATCATGGTCTCTAGTTGAGCATCTGTACATAAAACAGGCCCCAGTTCACGCGGTACTGGGTCCACATAGGTATACATTACTCGGCAAATCCTCGGCCATCATTTGGACGTATCGACCTTAACTCTGGATGCACGAGATCAAGTCCAAACCCTAGTCACTGGAAACACAAGCCAAATGTGGAATTGTAGGCATGCATTGGTGCTTCTTCGCATCAATGAACACCATCAAAGACCCAAGGTGTTGTTGTCGGTCCCATCATCGCCTCAAAGCCGTAGAGTCGTCATCTTTCCAACACTTCTGGCAATGTCCAGCGCGGAATGAAGACGGACCCCAGTACACCGCCATTTTTCCCAGGAGTACCGAAGTTCCAGCACCGACGGCACGGTACGGATCACGAGTCCACGACACGACGACCGTCTCAGAGTGCCGCACCACTTGGGAAGGCACGGATGAGAAAACCCAACGGCAGCTCCAGCATCACTTGCGATGGACCCTGTGCCAGATGCTGCTCTGTTCCTTGCTATGCTGCGGGAACTTGGCCGCGCACACCGTGCACGACAGCCACCCGAGCGCCACGTGGGGCAGGCGGCTCTCCAGGAACAGCCGCAGTGCATAGGACTCCACCGCCACGTATCGTAGAGAGGGCAGGCTGTCGAACAGCCTCTCGAGTCGCGCCGTGGACACCCCCAGGTCTGCGAGGGATTCTGGGCAAGCCAGCTCCAACTGCTCCAGCCTCTTGAGGGACAAGTTGCCAGGAAACGTGCTCAAAAAGCGACGGCTGGCCTCGAGGCCTCGAAGCCTCAGGGTCACCAGTTTCGGACACGCCGCCAGAAGGCTTTGGAGCTCGTCATCGGTCAGGACGTCCAGCTCCAGCGTGTCCAGCTCCGGAAAGGAGCTCCTGGACACGAGCCGCTTCGAGGTGTGGCAGGAGGTGACCGAGAGTCTGCGGAGTCTGGCGGAGCGCGCGGCAATTGCGGAGAAGTCGACCCCCAGGAAGCCTTTGAGGGCGAGCGAAGTCAGGCTGAACTTGTCGAGGAGCTCGTAGCAGAAGCTCATGTTCCATATGGAGCGGGACTCTGCCCTCACGGAGAGCGAGGCAATCTCGTCGAAGTCCACGATGACGTAGATTGCAGACAGCGATGCTCCGTAGACCTGGGCAAAAGTCGTTATGGAATTCCCAAAGCACTCGAACACCCAGGTGTCGTCTTTAGACCGTCTCCAGGTAGCAACGTCGGATAATCTGTGTCAACTCTACCTCGTCAAAGAGTGCAGACAAAAAAAGCCCCTAAATGGAGCGTCATCGACTCTTGGTAATTTAGAATGCCGCACAATAAGCGGTGGAGCTCACCTGCAGGTGGCGCAAGACCGGGTTCCGCTGGGCGGCCATGGAGACGATCTCCTCGGAGGCCGGCACGTCTGCGGTCGACAGGCTCGATCCGAGGACCAGGATCTTCCAGGAGCGCAGCTCACTCCCCCTCATGTCGAACACCCTCAGGATCTCCGACGGCAGCGCGGCCATCTGCTCCAGGTTTGTCTCGAGTTCCGTCAACTGAGCAGACGGTGAAATCGACGATTCTTCCTTGTTCCTCTGCTATGCTTACTTGAAAGATTATCCCGACCCTACGGATAAAGTTGGTATCTACAAAATGTGTTTTCGCGGTATTCTTTATAATTTGCAACAAACTTCACAGTTTCTTTTTTTTTTAAGCGATTAGTTTTATTTTTATTTTTAGGCCACTTAAAGGTGTGATACTGGCCGTTTATCTTCCCCGCTAAATTTAAAGGGCAAAATAATGTCGCGTGACCTATACACAAATTCCGTTTCCCAGCTAGATTTAGCGGGAAAATTGCATTGACATGATGGGAGCCCCAATTCAGTTTTCGTGCTGATTTTAGCGAGGAAAATGACATCGCATGATTGGGGGTCACGTGAGATATACGCAAATTCAGTCTCCCCATAAAATTTCGTGAGAAAAATTGACGTGACATGATTGAAACCCCCAGTTCAGTTTTCTCGCTAAATTTAGCGAGGGAAATGACGTCGCATGATTTGGGGTCGCGTGGCCTATACACAAATTCAGCTTCCCCATAGCGGGAAAAATGACGTCGCATGGCTTGATGTCATGTGACCTACACACAAAATTTCTTTACCCGGTAGCGGAAAAATTGACATGTCACTGGCCACAGCTCTTTCCATTATGCCTGCAGCTAATTGCTTAATTAGACAACAACATAGTTGGTTGAAGATTTTAACGAGCACGTTGGAACAGATGTAACAGTAAGAAAGCCGAAAACGAGCAGGAGGACGAAAACAGACATGTACAAGCTTTCAGTAACCAAGTTGGTTCTGTCCGAATTTTTTTTAACTTTCTCGGGTTATATAAATAGAACCCGAGGGAGAGGAGATGAGAGCATGCGGGTATGTCGCAGCACCAAGCTCTGGTCGGAGCCATTAGTAGGCAGACACAAAGCTAGCTGTCTTCGTCACTACTTCCTGTACAAACGCAAGCGCCGAACGGCAGAGACCGATGTCTGGCGTGCGAACGGCGAGTTTGAACGCCAGACGTCCCCGCAAGTCTCCCCTGTAGCGCAGCAACAGAGCGCCGGGCTCATGACTGTGGGGTCCTAGGTTCGATTCCGGTCAGGGCACGTTCGGAATTTTCTCCTTTCTTCTCACCAAAGGACTATTTCTTCTTAATTATGCGTTCTTTTGTAGGTTGCCCTCTCAAGAACGTGTTACACATTGCGTAACGGTTTCCGCGGCGTTCCGTCACACTTTTGTCGGGGATCCCAGCCGTTAAACAAGTTCCGCGTTAAAAGTAACCAAAGTCGGCCTAAAAGGAGTTAAAGGTGCGATGCAATAATATTAACTTCGAAAGAATTTGCAGTTTTTCATTTTTATACTGTTCATCTTGCCAAAAGGACAAGAGAAATCGCCTCATTCTTTTGAAATATCGGGATTGTGCCGTGTAATAGCAAAGCAACCAACGGGAATATTTCGCAAATTGCCGCCACCAGGTGGCGGCCGTGGAAACTAAGGCTTGACTCCAACCTGGCTGCATTGTAATAAGTTGGCAAGATGGGCCATTATGAGCTCAATCCAAGGCCATCTTCTATAAATATTGTCGTTTCGACGTGAGTGCGTCAAAAGCCTCGTATCATCGACAAAATTGTACTATATTCAGTTTTAGTGGCGCCATCTCCCCAGGGTGAACAAAACCATTCCTCTTTCGAGTCTCACCCTGTTGCTACTACGTCCGTCCGACTTCCTTACAATAAGTCAAGTGCTTCGCTCCCCCTCCCCCTCCTTTCTCCCCACTCCCCACTATCCACATTGCACAGACTAACCTTCAAGGTCGCCATGTGAATCGCAAGCAGAGGCAGCGTGCACCCGAGGCTCTGAAAGAGAGCCTGACCGGATACTCTGTCCCCAGTGCACACTGCTACACGCCGCTGCTCACGTGACTCGGCAGATGGTGTAAGAGTTGAGAGTGGTTGGGAGGCGCCGAAAACTTTAATTGCTTGACAATTAAAAAAAAAAGGATTAATGCACGCAGGCAAAACTGGTTTCCAGTTCTTAACCCCAGATGTGACAGGGAACAACTACCACAATTATTTGGCCCAAGTCCAAAAATTGTTGCACGGGTTTTTAGTAAAGATGGCAAGGTCAGAATTTGCGGAGATGTTAAAACCACTTTGAATGCAGTGTGCGCAGTTGAACAGAACCTTTTGCCCGTGATTCAGGACACGCATGTTTAAACGGCGGTGAAGGTTTTAGCGCTCTTGATTTTTGTAATGCTTATAATCAGGTGCCGCTGGACAAAGTCACCCAAAAGCTTTGTGTCATCAATACTTACAGAGGCTTATTTTGTTATAATCGATTCCATTCGGTATTTCCTCCGCTCCGGCCATTTCTTAAAGAAAAATAAACGTTGTACTGGAAGGACTACAGGGCATTCAAGCGTATCTGGACGACGTGCTTGTTGCCGAGAAAAGAGATGATAACAAGGACCAGCTGAAAAACGTGCTAAAGCGTTTCTGCAGACACAGCATTAAATTAAGGCGGGACAAGTGTACATTTTGCCAGCCAGCTGTTACATATCTCTGTCATCGGACAGACCGTGATGGTCTCCAACTAACAGAAAAAGATGTGGAGGCCATCACGCAAGCACACAGTGTGCGCGAAACATTGGTGAACTGCGTTCGTTCCTCGGAACGTTGACGCTTTACTCCAGACTTTTGCCAAACATGTCTGCCTTGCTTTTCCCTCCGTATCGACTCATGGAAAAGAATGCACAGTGGCAGTGGCAACAAGCACAATGAGGGCACTGTCAACAACGCCAAGCGTACGGTACGTTAAAAGGTGCCCAAGTCCCAGTGCATTTTGATCTGTTAGAGGAATTAAAGTTGGAGCGTGATGCATCTACATAACCCGCAGGCGCAGTTCTGCTCCACACTGCCGGCAGCGTGCACAAACCAACTGGTTTTCCCTCGAGAAAATTACCCCAAGCTGAACTAAGTTATTCCCAACAAGAGCGAGAGGCGCTGGCACTTCTGTTTGGGGGGACAAAATCTCGGGATTACCTTTCAGGTCGAGAGTTTACCTTGGTTACCGACCATGATCCCCTCCTGGGAATGCTACCAATGGAACACCAGACGCTGGCAATGGCCGCCGCTCGCACCATTGCTGGGCGTTACGCTTGGGTGGCTACCGCTGAGAGCTGCAGTACGCGCCAGAGAGACAGCTACTGGATTCAGGGCCCCTCAGCACACTTCTGCTGCAGTGAAAGGAGCTGGCTACCAAAGGCGAGAACCCGGAGTATGTTTGCTCTACAAAGCATGGACGAGGAAGTGGTGACCATGCAGATACTTGAAGATCTTACAGCTACTGACTCCGCTCTAGCTCGTGTCAAAACACCATGAACTCCATGACCGGCCTAGAAGCAGAATGTTTCTGGCGCCGCCCTTGCCGCCTTGTTACAATCGTAAGCTGGAGTTATCGGTGGCACACGAGCCAGTGTACAGTGAAACCCGTTTAGAACGAACCCACGTACAGCGAATTATTGTCGATATCGAACTCGCAAAAAATTAAAAAAAAATGCATGTAAAAAGTACTTTGTATAACGAACAACATATTGGCTATATCGAACTTTTCCCCCAGGGAAGTCTTCCAAAAACATGCAAACGTTCGTTTTCTAGCCCTTCCTTTTCCCCCAAAAAAGTAGGAAAGAAAAATTCCAAAAGCTCAAGTTGCGAACGAAATTCAGCGAAGGGAGGCGATTCAGAAGGGGAGAAAGCTAAAAAATACACTCTGCACGAGCACACAGAAAAAAAAAACTTTTCATCCCAAAACGTTTGCCCACGACGAGAAGCGATTCAGAAGGGGAGATAATCTAAAGACACAAACTCTGCACGTATGAAAAAAAAAGAAAAATAAAACTTTCTAGCGCGTTGTTGCAAGGCGGAAGCGAAGAGATGAGAAAGAAAGAGAAGCTCTCGCCTTACAACGAACGCATCGTGGAAGTTCGTTATAAACAGTTTTTGCTATATCGAATTACTTGCTATATCGAACTGATCGTAGCGTTTCCTGCTGTTCCTTATGAACGGGTGTGACTGTGGTCCTATCGGCCAAAGCCCAAGAGAGAATGCTGCAACTTCTGCATGAAATGCACCAAATTTCTTCGTCAACGAAATCGACTGCGCGGTCAACGTTTTGGTGGCCCAAGCCAGACCATCATGTTAAAGAGCTATCATCTCACTGCAAGAAATGCGTAACTGATTCCCGTGCCAACGGCAGCTCCCCTAATAAATCGGCCGAAAAACGAAGAATATGTGGTCTCGTGTGCATTTAGATCTTGCTGGGCCGTTAGCGGGGAAGATGGCACCCGTTGCATATTCCCATACTAAACGGATCGAAGCCATGTCCATGAAACATGCCAACACAACGAGCACGGTCAGCGGCCCACGTAGCATTTTCAGTCGTTTCGGCGTACCGTGCACCGTAGTTTCAGATAAAGGAACGCAGTTCGCAAGTGAAGAGTTTGCTACCCTTATGGAAATTAACAACATTAAGCACCTCCAGGCGGCTCCGTACCATCCTCAATCCAGCGGAGCATCGGAAAGGGCGGTTCAAACTGTAAAGGATGGCCTCCGGAAAATGAAAGAAGGGAACCCGGAAGACAATCTGATGGGGTTAGGTACTTCTCAACTATCGACGGACGCCGTAGAGCACCAGAAGATCGCCATCAGAGATGCTGCTGGTGTTGCCAGTTGAGATCTAGTTTGGATGCACATATTTAATCAATTAATAAATACACATCTCCAGACCCACAGTCTGCTGATCCCGCCGGCAGCACGGAAGCAGGCTCCAAGTAATTGTAGGCCCCGAGAGACTTGTACGCCTGAGACACTTGTACGTGAACAGACTTGGCGGAAAAAGGAAATAAATGACGACGTGAGCCGTCGACGTCAGTGGCAGCAACTTTACGTCGGAAGTACAGCAGGCTTTGTTTACGGCGTACGGATCCTCGAAGGCAACGCCGTCCACACGCATAGTTTGTCTCGATACCACTGCCGTTCAGGTTCGGGTAGCGAGCTCATAGTATAGTCGGGCATAACGTACGACGCACAAATAAAGCTAAAAGCGTCTCCACAACGTCAACAGCGAGCGCACACGATACAAGGTAATGGCGAAAACACGGAGAGCCTGGCCACTCCTGCCCACATAGCTTCTGCGCATGCGCGGCCCTCCAGCAGTGTTGGTAAACAGAGCAGTGTCGCATGCTGGTCTAGATATAATGAATCGACAGACGGAATAAACTTGTCAACCTAGCAGCTTGTCTGTCTCGCGCGGTCTCCGGCAGGCTGTGGCATTGCTACAAGTAGTATGCAATGACCCTCACAAAGTTTCTAAGTGGAACCATAGCTCTATTTTGATTAAGTAAAAAGATAATTTACGAACTCTAGTTAATTATCCAATTTATCGTGACAACTAGCCCCCTATATTACTACGTTGCCCTGGCCATATAGCCCACCTGCACAGACCCTGTTAATGTAACTTTTGCACAGCTTTTTTAGAAAAATCTGTCAAGCTTAAAATGAAAAAAAACATAAAAATTTGGGGAGTGCGACACCCTGACGTCACGTGGCCTGACGTCACCGTGAGTAGCAAGATAATGTTGCATCACGTGATGCCACAAGGTCACGTGACCTGGCGTGGCCTGACGCACGTCACACAGTCACATGATCGTATGTCCAATAGTGGCATTAGCCACTTGACCATGCTACTCACAGTGGTGTCTTTCAAAGTTTAGCATGATGTTGACTCACTAAATTTACCTCATGACGATACAGCTAAGGCTATGGCAACAGCAATGCGATGGTTGCACAAGTGTCTACTTTGCTTCCGTTAAAATGCATTCTGCATTAACCCTTCAAGTGCTTTGTTTCTTTTTCCGCATGTCAAACAAATATTGTGGTCCCATGCAGAAAAAGTGTAGCATGTTTTACGAAGTGTACTTAATGAAGACACACTGAGCTATGGGCTCAAAGTTAATGCGGAGTGCAAGTTCGTCTGCTTCTTGCACAGGGGTTGCGATGATGTCATGACGCCGAGCTCTGATTGGCTGATTGAAAAAAAAGTCGGTAGACTTGAGGGCATCTAGCATTGAGATCTACCCACTATCTTTTCAATCGGAGCCAATCAAAGCTCGGCGTCATTCTGACGTCACCACAACCCCTGTGCAACAACCAGACGACTTACTCCCCGCATTGATGTCTGCATGCCTCCAAACTAGGATATCTTTCTCACATTATACTTTTCGAGGAACGGTACTATGCAAAGTGGAACCTCTATCTCGTTTCAAAACTGTTTTGACCAACATTTTTTTTTTTTACGTTTGATTGATTTAGGATTGTTTTTTCTGGAAGAACGAAGGAGCAACCCGAGACAAAAAAAAACCCAAAACAAAACTTTTCATGTGCCGTCAACAGGTATTAGTACGAGATAAGACATTGCCCCACGCACCCAAAACTAAAATCGACACCCCAGATGGGAAAGGTAGCGAGTAAATAGAGACTGAAACCTGCATGGGAGCATGCCCAAGTACACTCGGGCGTGGTGCTCAAACGGTTAAAAAGAAGCACCAACGTCCCGAGTCGAGCTCCCGGCCACTCCGAGCCAGGGTGCCAGAGGGGCAGGCAACGGGCCATTACTCACGTTGGGGCAGACTCCGGCCAGGGCACAGGCCTCCTCGGTGTCCACCGAGGAGGCCTGTGACCTGGCCGGGCTGGTGTTAATCACAGACTGCTCCCTCAGTCTGTGATTAACACATCTGCCCGTTTGGCCGATGTAGGCTTTTCCACACGTTAGTGGAATCGTGTACACAACACCTACCTTGCAAACAACATATTGATTGTCATGCTTCACTGAGCAAGCGGGGCCATTGTCCTTCTTATCGCCAACTCTCGCGCACAGTTGCGCCAGCTTACATGGCCGGAAAACACCAATGGCACATCGTACCACGAGGCAACTTTTTTTCAAGTTGTGTAAAATTTTTTGGAGATACGGTATTACGAGCGGTCTCTTATTTAGCCTTTCCCTCTGGGGACGGGGTTCTCCCTTGAGTTTCTTTAACAAACCCTCCGCAGCGCTTAATAAAACCGAAGTTGGGAAACCTGCCACTGTCAGTCTCTCGACCTGCAGGGCAAAACTATCGTTAACAACATGATGACATGACTTCTCGAGTGCAGCTTGTAGGCATGACGAGGCAGTGCTTCTCTTGACTAGTTTGGAGTGCGATGAATCATATGGAAGAAGACCCTTCTTTGAGCGTGGGTGATAAGACCAGCACACGTGCTTAGCGATGAACTCTAATCTCGAGTTCAAAAATTGTTTGTCTCGGTACGTGAATGTATTGAAAGAAATGGCGAGATTGGCTTCCTGAATGCTAGCGGTGTGTGTACTGATAGGTTTTTGGAGCTGCTCAAGTTTTATCTGGAGTCAACAATTTTCCTATTTAACGGTAAGCTTTACGTTTAGAAAAAAGGAATTTGTGTTGGTTCGTCTGTGGCGCCTGTGCTTTGTCATATTTGTTTAGCCAAGTGCGATAGGGCCATATCTGATAAACTGGATGACGGGCGCGTTTGTGAAGTGATTCGTTACGTGGATGACTTTTTGGTTTTGTTTACTAGGCTAGAGGGCACATGTGAGGCAGATGTCGTGAGGTCTGTTTTAGAAGTTTTCACACATCATGCGGATGGGGCTCACTTCCACTCACGAACTTCAGAATGGGGACTACCTACAATTTTCGGACTTGAGATTAGAGTTCATCGATAAACACGTGTGCTGGTCTTATCACCCACGCTCAAAGAAGGGTCTTCTTCCATATCATTCATCGCACCCCAAACTGCTCAAGAGAAGCATTGCCTCGTCATGCCTACAAGCTGCACTCGAGAAGTCATGTCATCATTTTGTTAACGATAGTTTTGCCCGGCAGGTTGAGAGACTGACAGTGGCAGGTTTCCCCACTTCAGTTTTATTAAGCGTTGCGGAGGGTTTGTTAAAGAAACTCAAGGGGGAACCCCGTCCCCAGAGGGAAAGGCCAAATAAGAGACCGCTCGTAATACCGTATCTCCATAAAATTTCACACAACCTGAAAAAAGTTGCCTCGAGGTACGATGTGCCATTGGTGTTTTCCGCTCCATGTAAGCTGGCGCAACTGTGCGCGAGAGTTGGCGATAAGAAGGACAAAGGCCCCGCTTGCTCAGTGAAGCAGGACAATCAATATGTTGTTTGCAAGGTAGGTGTTGTGTACACGATTCCACTAACGTGTGGAAAAGCCTACGTCGGTCAAACGGGCAGATGTGTTAATCACAGACTGCGGGAGCATGACTTGTCGTTGTGATCAGTGGTGGGAGCTGTAGGGGGGCATCTGCCATTGCATTGTCATGGATGTGGGCGCAAACCCATCTTCAGGATGACTGGTATTATTGGCTATGGAAGAGACAAAGTAAACATGGAAATTTTAGGGGCGCATGCAATTATCAAAGCAGGCGCCAATTGCGTTAGTCAAACGTCACTTGGCTTAAATAGTAAAGAGATTGTTTTTTGGACACGTGGTGAATGTATCATGTGACGTGGGCGGAGTTGCTGTTTTTTCTTTGTTTTGTTTTTGTGTGATTAAAGTTCAATTGAGAGTCAGCGCTTGTCCTGTTTGCACTTCCTTCAGTCCCCGTTTTCTGTGCGCTGTTTGCCTTTTTGTCGAAATAAGTTGCTTAACAAACAAACGACACATTCGAAGCCCTTCGGGATGTGTTTGGTGAAAAAGATTGTCTCGCATCATGCATTCTGAATTAGATCTCCAGGGCCTGGTTGCTCGAAGTTGGTTAACTTTCACCCCTGTTAGAAGTTGACCGTATTTCCTTACCTAGATTCGTCCGTGTACCTAGCCGCGCTCAACAAAAGCTGGATGCACACTTGCTTCATGTTTTATTATTAGGCTGTAGCTCCCGCCACCCGTTGGTGGACGCAAACAAATAACCTTTCAAGAAACCTTTTCGCTAGGTTTGTCTTCATTAAAAAGGCACCGATATTTCAAAATAATATTTTTTTTTGTTTGAAACGATTGAAAACGATATCTGGACATCACCCTTAAAATTCGAAACTTGTGGATTCGGTATTTGTGAAGTACAAAAACAATTTCCAAATGACGAATTTGAAGTGCCCGCGCTGTCAGCGCCAGTGGAGTGACTTCAAATTTTGAGGGCTCCTGCAAGTCGGGTTTCTTTCGCGCCTGCGCTCCAAAACGTGTCTCCGCGACCCGAAGCGAGAAGGTGAGGAGCGGGAGAGGAAGGCGCGGCGTCGCTGGAACTACCGCACCGGGAAACCGGTTTCCTGCGTGTGTGCCGTGCTGCCTATCGCTTCGAGCAGGCGACGGTGCCTCGGCGGTGTCACAGCCGAAAGTACGATACACAGACACCAAACCCAGTTGTTTTGACCGTTTAACGATTTCCTTTCCGAAGTCTGAGAGGCCGTCGGGCACCTAAAAGACCCCTTCGTCCGATTCCCAGACTCACCGATCACCCTCTGCTACATGCGCTGAGCGCCGCCATGTTTTCCGAGGGAGGATAAAAATCCAAAAGGCGACATCAAAACGGACTCAGATTTTTGGTATTTCAAAGAGAAGGGCAGTAGTGCATTCGCAATTTCGTTAAAAGCATATTTTACGATTACCGTTATTAAATGTTATAGAAATTTCGCCTACAAAGCTTTTGAATTTTATGATTTTTGACGTCAGAAATCAAAATAAGCGAGGAGGTGAGGAGCGGGAAAGTAAAACGCCAAAAATAAATAGGCGCGCGAGCGCGTGGGAAATATTTTTTCGTGCCTATTACTTCAACGTGCATCGTTTTAGACAATAGCAAAAAAAAACTACGACCTTTGGAATGTCAGCGTCCCTTCAATAAAAATAAAAGCGACATCTTTTCACAGAGATTTATCTTCATGCATAAAATTTTCTTCAACATAATAATTATTTTGGTGCATCTATATCTATTCGTCAATCACAGTATAAGTTTGCTGAACTGCTTTCGAATCTGGCGACGGTATTTGTATATGTTTGGTGGCTGGAATACTTTATGAATTCTTTGTTCTCGTATTTTGCAATGCACGCCTTCCGCCCTTTAGTTAATAATAATAATAAATGTCTTTATTTTGCCAACAGTTTACAGTTGGAAGGTGAAAAGGGAAAAAGCTGTAACACAGCTTGACTGAGTCCCCAGCCACCTAAACAGCAGTTGAGACGCGGGCACCAAATTATTTACATATGATAAGGACATAAATGAAAACATGAAGAGATTCTTTACACAAGAGAAAATTGATTAGTGTCATTATATAATGCAAATTCAGATTGAACAGACTGGCATTTGTAGACAAAACGGGGCGAAAAGTTTCAGTGGCTTAGAGAGTTGTAGTGGGCTCACGGGACAGTTCGGCCTGACGCGTTTGATGTCCACGCAGCGGTGGTGCTGTAAGCGTTTCCTCCTGAAAATTTCCAGCGCGCATTGGCCAGCCCAGGTTGGCTAGGCGGCTCTTACCAATGACGGGCATCGGGCGGGAGGCGTTTCAGGAAGAATCTGCCGCTGCGCCTCCGCAGTTATCAACATCGGCCTCTTCAGCGCAATACACGGGTGAGATAGGGCGGTGAGCCCACAGCCCAACTTCTAGGGCACCGTACTTTAGCTATAAGCTGAGTTCACTGTTTGTCTTCTCTGCCGTTTGCCCAACCGACCTACCGACCAGCCCGCCGAATGACTACCCCACTGACTGACAACTGATTTGAGGACTGATTTGCAAAAATAAGGGACGCAATGTCAACTGTGACGCAACACCTACACCGAAGAAAACGCGTGTGCGCCCAGTACGCGGTTGTGATAATGGGACGGCAGCGTGTGTTCCGGGAGCGCTTGAACCCATTGGAGGAGTTCCAGGAGGACGAACTGCCGCAGCGTTTTGGTTTCGGTTGCGCGGGCATTGTGGTCCTTGCCAACACATTGCGCCCGCACTTAAAATGGTCGACGCGTTGCAGTCGCGCCCTCTCTGCAGAGCAGCAGGTGAGTGTGGCCCTGCAGTTCTACGCCACGGGGAATTTCCTCATCATCGCAGGGGACGACATCCGTGTGCAAGTCTACACTGTTTCGCGGAGTGTGAGGCGGGTGACTGGCCTCGGCACCTAGTGCCCGAGCCCTCATTGGGTAAGTGGTCGGGAGCATATCCTGGCGCGTCCTAATAAAAGGCACATGTGTGAGTGCCAGTTCTTTTTAGGAAAAACCTGGGCCCAGTTTTTTTACGAGCAATCTTCATTATTTCAGAAATCCGTTGTATGACAATTTTTGGTAAATAAATTGCGTTCTCAGAAATACCTGAATTTGCTGAAATTGGTTTTTCAACCCAGCTATTCTGCGATGCATTTGCCGTACATCACCTGCGCAATTGCTCTTTAGTCTTTGTTTCATAAGTTGTAGGATAGCGAGCCCGAATATCTGCCTGCACATCGATCCACACGTATACTGGTACCTCCCCAAGAGAACAACTCTAGTGTTGCTTCTGCATTCGATATTTGTTTCCTGGTTATAAGCGTGACAGGCAGACCAATGTATAAAACAGTAAAATTGCACAATTCATTTGGAGTGTACAAAATAACCTTCCGTGTTACTTTTATTGGTACAGGTGGAAATCCAACTAAGCCACAAATAAAGTAGGAGTGAAGACATTCACAAAGAGCCTTTTTCTGCAATTCCAACAACGCACTTGGTGCTGCTCAGCTAGTCTTGCGGCTACTAAGTACTTTAATTGCACAGAGATGATTTTTATTGATCACTACTCACAACAACTCTCTCATAACCACAATACTATCACTGTTAATGTGCTAGAGACTAACTCAAATTCATCTACAATGCAGGTGGCGAGGTGCAGCCTAGGGTCATGCTTTGAAACAGGCCTCCTTTGAAATCGGTGGCTTTCGTTATGTTGTGAGTACTGTTAATATAACTTACATTCGGATACAGGGACCACAAGTGCAGGAGGAGGTGAACGTCAGCCGTTATCTGTACCATTCGATAAATGTTGAATTAGTGGTTGATACCTCTTGACGCATACGCAATGTGGTTGCAATTGGCCTGTAAGGCCCACGAATCTAGGACATTCACCGAGGGATCGTTGTAAAGTAAGCTGGCCGATGGCTTTTACAATGGCCTGCTTGGGGAATGCGGCTGCACCTGCCAGCCGTGGCTGATGATGCCCTTCCTGCCTCCGTCATCGCTAGCGGAGGTCGGCTACGGTGCATCGCACTGCACGACGAGGAGCATCGTGAAAGGGCAATGCCAGGCTATGCTTGCTAGTTGGATGGTTGAGTGTTTCAGCGCTTTGAGGCACCTAAACTTTTTTATGGGGTTGTGTCTGCGCTTTATATTTGTTGCCATTTTTGATGTTCTTGCATAGTAGGCTACGGCCGCTTAGAAGCAAGGAGAGGTTGGAACATTTCTACTATACATTATTTATACTATTGGCTATGACCTAGTGCTATAGCATAAAATGTTTATTCTAAGGTTAGCCAGCTATGTGTAAATAAATTAAGGCGATTGAATATAATTAAAACATTCTTCAAGTTAACTCAACATGCCAGATTAATTATTAGATTTCTTTTCTCTATTGTGTTTTAATTTAAAAATAGAAGTTAGGATTTCCCTGACACATATCCTTCCTGTTTGTGCTGTATGACTGGGTCTATTAACCGGCAGGTTTTTACAAGCTGTTCATACTTTTACAACATTGGCAGTGAAATGTACAGCAATTCTCAGAGTAAAAGAGGGATGATTGTGAAGTGAAAAAATGACACATTAGCTTATGCCGGGCAAAGTGGCGGATTTTGCGAGAGAGTTATTCATGCCTTAAAAAGTAACAGCGCAAATAATGAATACATTCAAACACACGTCGCCACAGGACCCAAAACAATCACACTTATGGACACAATCACAGCAGACAAATCACCCACACAGCGCTGACTCACAATTCAATCTATATTTGCACTTCTTTTTCGTCTACGCCTTTTCAATGCATTCGTAAATATTGGATTCTTTTTTTCCACGTCCATTAAATGAGACTCATATGAGCTAATAAAATAAGCTAATTCTTTTTCTGATAAAGTAAGCGATGGAGTGCTTACACATTTGTACGTCATACCTGGCAATATGTTCTGCTTCCACTACTCTCTAGTCAGTTGGCTACCGCTTCTGCCCAGCACTAGGCCTACATTGCCATGAGTGTGGATATGCCGCACATTTAGATAGGGGTACAGTGCTGGGCAGAAGCCGTAGCCACTGACTAGGAAGATAGTGGAAGCAGAACATATTGCCAGGTATGATGACAAATGTGTAAGTACTCCATCGCTCACTTTATCAGGAAAAGAATGAGCTTATCTTATTAGCTCATATGAGTGTCAATTAATGGGACAGAAGAAAAAGCAGCCAATATTTACGAATGCATTGAAAAGGCGTATACGAAAAGAAGTGCTAATATAGATTGAGTTGTGAGTCAGCGCTGTGTGGGTGATTTGTCGGTTGTGAATGTTTCCCTAAGTGTGTTTGTTTTTGTGGCCTGTGGCGACGTGTGTTTGTATGGATTCCCTACTTGCGCTGCTACATTTTAGGCTTATGCTGGTCTTGTTTTAGACAGTTTGACCACAGAGATATTCAAATATATCCTATTAAATACTGCTTATCTCAAGCTGCATTTGTCTTACAGCTTTTGCGAAGAAAAATTTCATTATGTCTAAATAAGTAGATAAATATTCTGTTCAAATATACCAGTGAAAATATAAAATATTACTTATATTACTATGGTTTCTATGGGCTGGAGCGATAATAGACATCGCATGCCAACCATTTTAGATGATCTTATTAAACTACTTCAAAGGGATAACATATCTTGCTCGATTTATACACAAGGAAGGGCTATAGGCCAGTTCAAGAGCAGGTCCCACTGCCTCCATGCTGAGTTGAGGATGCAGCCAGAGAGATGCTGCAACATCACTGTCACCTGCCGTGTCCCCCGCAACCTGGCCAAGATGTACCCCTGCAGCATGCCCCCAATGACTGTCCTCCCAAATGAATTTCTCGTCGGGCCCATCGCCGCGGGCCGCGGTGAAAGCAATGAGACTCGGGACGCCATCGTCAGCCAGTTCTTCTGTTGAGCTTATGCGTATGAGTATATTGCAATGGCTACTTTGCATGGTCGTGAGTATCAGTGCATTGTGATGGCAAAGTAACCCCAAAAATGCACAGTAATCAAACCATAGATTTTACAAATTACCAGCCTCTGTGATACAATGTTGATATTGCGGGGTAAAACTCAAGAAGATGGCACCTCTGTTTATCTAAAATATTTTCTATTCTCTTACTCCGAGAAAATAGGATAAGGAGGACAGAATAATCTTGCCTAGTTTGTCTCGCTCTAGCTCTTTCCTGAACATTCCAGGTCGAATATTCGAGATGACGAGCATAGCTGATAAACAGCCGCGCGCCATATTGTCGATTCATTCCGTGATTCTTTCTCGCGAAAGCCAGCTGTTATGCCGACGTATCGTCGCTAGGTGCTGCCGCCGTCGACGCTCACTGCAGCATTCTCGAACTGTGTACATCTTTTTCGTTTCTGTCACAAGTTTGCCCCCATTAAATGTTTAGTTCATTCCGTTTTCTTCTGAGTCATCGTCTGTGATTGGTGACATTTCTGGTGTAAGTGCCGGGTACTGTAGCCCATGAAGTGTACCCTCTACGTCCTCGCACCACAAGCCCCGCCCCCGGCTCACGAAAACCTTCCGTAGAGACTACCGAGACCCAAGGAAGCCGCCACACCTAAGATCAACCACCTGAATTCAGACTTCTTCCGGAAAGAATTTGACGACACCAACTATGACCTCCCGGAGCCTGCAAACTGAGGCTCCCGCCGCTGCCTTCCCCATCGTTTACCTGCTCGTCGCACCTCGTACGCCTATGTCCTTCCATGGCGAGATTCACGAGGACATCGAGGACTGGATCCTACACTATGACCGCGTGGCATGGCATAAGGGATGGACTGCCGAGCAGAACCTACAGAACCTGTTTTTCGCTGGAGGGGCTGCGAGGCACAGGTTTGACAACCACGAGGCTTTTCTCAAATCGTGGGACATCTGTGTGGCCGAGTTAAAGCGGATATTTACGAACCAACACCAACGGCAGCGGGCAGAGGATCTGCTTCAAACCAGGATACAGGCCACCATCGAACGCGTATCCAGCTTGGTTGAAGATGTGCAACGCCTATGTGCACGCGCCCACCGGCAGTTCACCCACGAAAAAAAGTTTTGCTTTCTCATGGAAGGCGTGAAGTGCGAAACCTTAGGGGTACTTATTTGCTGCCCCCCCCCCGACCGTTGAATATTTGGTAAGCAAGGGAAACAGCATCGAACGAGCGCTGTCGGCCAGAGGCGGTCATTATCGAATACTCGCCGGTGTATTGGCTGTTACCGCCATCTCAGCATTTCGGTTTTACGTCGATGGTGACGTTATCGAAAACCTGTGCCAGATCCTCCACGACTTCCTCCGAGAGGAGCTTTTAAAGTTGCTGCGTGCCGCCAGTCCTCCGGCACTCCTTTCCACCGCCGAGGCCATCCACCAAGAGGTTCATCGTGCGCTCCAACCAGAGGTTCCCATCACCGTGGTGGCCCCAGAGGAGCCGGCGCTGAGTTACACCGTCATGGCCCGACGATCACCAACTGCTGCCCGTCGATACGAGGCGCCATCCCGATTGGACAATTCAACTTCACAGTATCCTCGATGCCGGACAGAACAAATCCAGTACGTCAGGCCAGAGTGCCTCTCGCCGAGAAAATCCGATCTGTGGGAAACGGCCGACCGGCACCCGCTGTTTTACCATTGTGGTCAGACGACCATATGTACCGGCGATGCCCCTACCGACAGCTCAGGCTTCATGGGTTCGCAGCGAATGCCCCCGCGCAAAGAGCGGAAAACGACCGCGAGACATCGAGGAGTACCTGCATCGTCCGATGTCCCAAGCACCCGCTTCACCCCGGGGATTCCGTTCGCCTTCACCGCGACGTCCGGCGTCGTCAATTCGTTGGTTCCTCCTAGAGAGCGTGTCTCTCAACCTCGTCGGGGAAACGGAGCTCGGCATCCGCTGGAGATCGAGTTACGAAAGGCGATCGTCAGAAACATCCTTCAAGTACGTCGGAGGGCCCCACTCGAGCGACGACAAGCATCGAAACGAAGATTGTGCAACAGCGCCCAACAACCTCAACGTTGTTATCGACGTACACGACGCATCGGCACTTGTGGACACCGGCGCAAATTACTTTATTTTCAGTGGGAAGCTCTCGCTGCTTCCGGAAAGTCACGATGCCCCGTGACGGCCCCTAAATACGCACCGCCGGAGGACACCTCATCACGACTGTTGGGAGCTGCACTGCTCGCGTCTAAATTCATGGGGAGACCTGTCCAGTCCAGTTCGTCGTCCTTCAAGTATGTGCGAGAGACGTTGTCTTTGGCATGGACTTCCTGTGCAAATGCGGTGTCGTGATCAAACTTAGCGCAAAGAGGTTGACGCTAAGAAAGCCCGTCCTACTGCCAGGGGGATTCAAAACGATGCCAGCCGCCGTCCGAGTCATTACGGACCATGTGGACCTGCTGCTGTGTTGTTGTTCCCGTCGTGCCCGATGCAGTCGCCTTCGGGGAAGCTCTTCTGGAAGGCAACGCCCAACTGCATCTCGGAAGAGCAGTACGTGTCGCAAGGGTCGTAACAAAGTTGCAGGATGGACGCACTGATGTCAATGTCACGAACCTCCGAGAGAAAGCACCGCACCTCAGGAAAGGTTCCATTGTAGGCCACGTCGAGGAACTCTTGAACGCCGTCGAGTACACCGCCGCCGTAGCTCGACGTTAACCCCAAGCTCAATGCCACGGAAAGACCACAGCCCAGAGACCACCTTCCGAATTCAGCGACTTTTTTGCGGCGACTTAGGAAGGGTGCCAGACAACAGTTGCAAAACATCACTTTGTTACCAACGAGGATGCATCTCCTGTGCGTCGGCCGCCGTCCCGGGTGTTTTAAAAGGGAAGAGAGGCGATACTTAAAGATGCTCAAGAGATGCCCAACGATGACATCATCCAGCCGTTAAGCAGCCCTCGGGCCTCTCCAGTCGTACTGGTGACACAGAAGGACGGAACGCTTCGGTTCTGCGTAATTACCGGCGGCTCAACGAGGTAACAAAGGAAAACATGTAACCGCTCCCCGCATCGGCGACACTCTGGACCATCTGCGCCACTCCCGATACTTCTCGTCAATGGACCTGAAGACTTGTTACTGGCAGATCCAAGTCGACGAATCGGAACGAGAAAAAAACTTCCTTCGTCCCACCCGATGAACTGTACAACTTTAAGGTGATGCCCGTTACACTGTGCACGGCGCCATAAACTTTCCAGAGTTGGATGGACACCGTAAACGCAGTGCTCAAATGGCAGAGCTGTCTCGTTTACCTCGACGACGTCGTGGTATTCTCGGCCAACTTCGACGAGCACCTGCGACGCCTTCATGCCGTTCTTGAGGCAATCAGGACCGCAGTACTCACCCTCAAGCCTACAAAGTGCTGGTTTGCCCACGGCGATTTGAAACTCCTAGGCCTCGTTGTGAGCAACAAAGGCGTTCGTTTTGACCACGAGAGGACTCGCACCATAGCGGCATTTTCACCGCCCGCCGAGAAAATGCTGTCCGAAAATTCCTGGGATTTTGCGCGTACGACAGGCGGTTCATGCGGGATTGCGTCAAGATTTCTGCGCCGCTGATGCACCTCACAAAAAACGCCGTGAATTCTAATGGGCTGAAGAACAACAACAGGCATTCGACCAGCTAAAGCGACGAATCCCATCGCCACAAATTCTTGGTCGCTTCGAGCAATCAACCAAAACACAAGTTCACACGGACACCAGCAACGCTGCACCAGCGCATTACTGGTTCAACTACTAGAGGGTACAGAGCTGGTGATCATCTGAGCTAGTCGTACGTTATTGAACGCGGAACGAAATTATTCGACGATCGAGAAGGAATGTTTTACCGTCGTCTTGGCTATTACAAAATTTCGCTCATACTTACGCGGGGCCCTTTCTGAGTGGTCACCAATGGCCACTCTCTATGCTGATTAGCGAGCCTGAAGGACCCATCAGGAGGCCTCGCTTGATGGAGCCTACGACTGCAAGAGAATTTCACGTGACTGTCGTTTACAAGTCAGGCCGAAAGCAATGCGAGGCAGACTGCCTGTCAGAGCCCCCGTCGAGTAAGCTACCGGCTGCACCAAAGACTTCGACGACGACCACGACGATGGCTTTTATGGCGCAGTGTGCGTTAACGCCATAGCAGCCCTCCTACGGGACGCTCCTTAACTGTGCGTACTGATCGACCACGTGAAGGAACGAGCTGGTACTATTCCCCGAGCCTTCTGCCGCGCCCGGCAAACATTCGCGGTCCGGCAGGGCATTTTGTATAAAAAGAACTTCATGAACAGCAACTCAACGTGGCACCTGGTAATATCTACAAGCCTTCGAGAAGACATCTCCAAAGCCGGCAACGACGACCCGACATCTGGTCACCTTGGCTACAGCATGGCTGTCACAAGGATTCGAGAGAAGTTCTGCGGGCCCAAGCTCCCGGAAGCTGTCCACCTCTACACAGGATCATGCAACGGTTGTCAGCGACGGAAGAAACCGTCGACGAAGCCCGCATTCTCCTGCAGCCGATTGAGCCGCCGACTGCAACGTTCCAGCAGAGTGGAATAGATAAACTTAAACCTTTCCCGCCGTCGACACAAGGATACCGTTGGATAATAGTGGCAACAAATTATCTCACCCGGTCAGCCGAGAAAAACGCACTGCCATCGGGAACGGTGGTTGAAATATCTGAGTTCTTCGTCGAGTCTATCATCCTCCGACACGGCGTTCCCCAAGTCCTGATTACGCACCGAGGCACATTGTTCATGGGGCAACTGACAGAAGAGATACTCCGCCTGATCCACACAGACCACCCTCATACCACCCGCAGACCAACGGGCTGACGGTGCGACTTAACAAGATCATCACTGACTTGATCGCCTTATACGTCGGCGTGAAGCACAAAACGTGGGACGGGGTTATACATTCGTCACGTTGGCATACAACACGGCATTTCAAGCGACCACCCGAGTTACACCTTTACAGCTAGTATATGATGGGAAAGTAACGACCATGCTGGAAGCTATGCTGCTCCACGACCCAGCAGACGATTGGAACGACGACGTCTAGCTGGTTGCCCAACGGGCCGAAGAAGTCCGCCAGCACGCCCGACTCCGGATTCAAGACCAGCAGCGTGTCTATGGCGGCTGCTACAACCTTCGTCGTCAGGACGTTCACTTCTCGCCGGCAGACAGGGTGTGGGTGTAGGCACCCATTCGTTATCGCGGCGTTTGCGAAAACCGGTTGAAACGGTACTTCGGACTGTACAAGGTACTTTGTCGCCTCGGGGAGCGCAACTACGAAGTGGTGCCCAAAGGAATGCAAACATCATCACGACGACGACCACGACCCGAGGTGATTCACGTCGTTCGACTCAAGCCGTTTCACGCTCAGTAGCACTGATGACTTTTCGTTTTATAGATGATATTTTTTATATATTACCATTATGTTGTTTTGTTTTGTGTTGCATCGGGCCGATCCGCTTTTATTGGAGGTGTAATTCCACGTGCATGATCGAGAAGATAGCTTCTTCGTTCATCTACAAGGTTCGCGTATACTCTTCCACTGAGCATAAAGCTAAAGAGGCCAGATTGACCTTGCCTTGCCAGTCTCGCCCTAGCTCTTTCGCGAACATTCTAGGACGAATATTTCAGATGACGAGCATAGTAAGGAAAGAGTCAAGCGCCGTATTGCCGATTTATTCACTGATTCTCTCTTGCGATAGCCAGCTGTTAAGCCAAGGTGCCGTCGCTTGCTGCTGCGGCCGTCGACGCTCGGTGTTGCTTTCTCTACGTGTCTTTCTTTTTTGAATTCTGGCACAAGTTCGCCCGCATTAAATATTTAGTTCATTCCGTTTTCTTCGACCTCAGCGTCTGTCATTCGTGAGAATACATACAATTTTAATACGCTGTACATGGTTTAGTTAGCTGATCTGTATCCAGAACGCTATGGTCAGTTCCAAGTAAAATGTATTTTATTTCATAGCAACTGCGCTGGCGTTCTCGAAGGGGAACAAATACGTTTGAAATTAAAATCGTCGATGCTTCTTCTTTTCCTAATTTCCTTTTTTTAACATTCAATTTGCAGTTCTGCACGCTGTGTTTCCAGTCAGTTAAATATTTCTTGGTCTTCTATTAATTTTTCGACTGATCATAAAACTCCTCTGGAGCAGATGCTGCTGCGATCATGGCCGAGGCAGCTTGCATCAACCTTTGTTGTGACCCCTTCTCCAGCAGGCAATTCGCTCCCTCTAGCTGCTGATGTCTCTCTGTCTCCTGCAGAAACCGCTGTGCAGCGTCCCGGCAACAACGTCGGTTGTACAACAGATTACTTCGAGCCCGCTGCACCGCCTCCTGTTGCGGACTCTCGTGTGACACTACCGAACTTGTTCCACTCCGCGAGGAACCAGGCTGTGCTTCTCTTCTTCCGGGGCTTTTACTGCGACAAATGCATGTGTATAAAGTGGTCAGGTTTTTTTCTTGTTTGTATGAGCAACGAGAGCATACTGTGCATTGTTCATAACCCTGACTAATATGCCGATGCTTTGCCGAAATTCATTGATACATAAGGGTGCTGAGGACAAAGTTGGCTAGCTAACTTGGTTGATGCACTGACGTGCAGGCTTGAGCTCAAAG
Source organism: Ixodes ricinus (assembly GCA_037355805.1). Classification (NCBI taxonomy): domain Eukaryota; kingdom Metazoa; phylum Arthropoda; class Arachnida; order Ixodida; family Ixodidae; genus Ixodes; species Ixodes ricinus. Next base: position 40,464 of record JAZHYW010011659.1, read on the forward strand.
CAGGGTGTTGTTGCTGGTTCTTGCAGAATTTCTCAACACATGGTGTGGAAAAATATACATTTGATTGTGAAGAGCCTGTGCATGCATGTGTGTACACTTTCTTTCATTGCTGCAGGTTAGAATGCAGCTGTGTAGCTATGTGAGTAACAGTTAATAAAATTAGTGGTCACATATGCAGTCAAACCACGTTGCACTGTGCACATTGATAGAAAAACTTCAAACATTAGAGCGCTAGTTTCACTGGCATTGATTTTACTCACGCAGGTTACCATCATGGGACGGTTTAACTTGCAAACTAGAATAAAGATAGTGATTGAGCCGTTTTTCCTAAGTTAGTAAAACTAGCAACAGGATGGTTGTAGTATATGTGGTCTTTTAGTCTACATAGTCAGAGCCTGGTACAGGTATTATAAGAAAAAAGCCATTGGCACTTTGTTGCATCTTATATTTTTGGGATAATGGTAAACAACATTACCACCTCGTTTGTCATTGCGTGCCCTCCTATTTCACAAATTGGCAGCTGCGGGGATAATGTTTCACACTCGTTGAAAATAATTAGATATTTGCTAGTGCTGTACCTCGTCCGATTTCGCCGTGCAATCTGGATGACGATTTCGTGACATTTCGAGCAACCTTTGCGCTTTTGTGGTTGAAGTAAAACTGGTCTTTATGTAAATGTACTCAGCAGTAATGCTGTTCAAATGGCAACATGCTCATCTTGTGTGACACTGTTACGATCTGAGGAATTTCCCTGTTATCAACATTTGTCCTTGTCTTCTAGAGCCTCGCCTGGAGCGACAGTGTTGCTTTACCATTACCGGTTCCTTGACACCCTTTTCTCGTCATAGTATCAGGTCTAGAAAAAACCACCTACTCATTCGTGTCACCTATCGTGACAACCAACAAGGACAAATAGGGCGAGTCCTCGACGATCACATCAAGGACTGCTTCGACGAGGGGGGTCAGGGCATGGTGGTATAGCCCAGTGCCAATGAATTAAAGTCGTAGCAATTTAGTCTCGTATAATACTTACTCAAATCCCGATCAAAAACAGTGGAAGTGGGGTTCACTGTTCAACAAAGTATGTAAATAGAACATTCATCGGAAAATAAAAATGAACAATAATTCTGTATGAAACGTTTTTTTTTCAACGTTCACTAATTGCCAGACATCATTGCTGAAACTGTGAACTATGCAATCACGCCAGTTTTCTATCTTACACACGGTTTGACCAATCGGCCTCGGTTGGCCTCGATAATTGTGCTCTCTAAAACGCTGCGTTAAGATAGGGTCCTAAGTTTTTGGTCTACGACTAGAATTGTTTTGCGAGTTCTCTGTAGAACCGGTACATAAACTGTAAACAATGGTCTTCAAATGATGTTACATTGATTTTACAACCATTCTTGAAAACTTGTACTTCAGTCCCAGGAGAGGGAAATTATGCATGAATATACAACACCCATATTCACGTTTCTATGTTTGATTGTTCATAGAAGATCACTAAAGCAATGTAATATGTTTTTAACTTGAGAACACGATGGACTTATTTGTGCGATGGTCATGCTTCTTGTATAATTTCTATATTGTTCTGGTGTATTTTAAAAGGTTCCTTCAGTAAAGCTGGAACTCTTCTGAAAAATGCAAATATCCAATGGTTCTGGAAATGTAATATGTCTACTTTTTACTTGAGTTGTTATTTCTAAACGGAACTTCCTTCTAATTTAATGTTTTCGCTCCCCGTTTTCCGAATTAGGTGTAATTGTTGATACAATGTCCATTTCATTCGTCGCCGTTTCATGGTGTCGCTGAATGTCGCCCAACTAATTTTTGATTCAAGATTTCCTGCGATCATCTGCTACATAATTATATCTATCTTTATAATCCTAACAAGACATATAGTCATTCAAAAACATATATTGAAGAAAGATAAGCGCTAGAGAACACACGGAAACTTTGTTTATAAGAGAAGTTTTATTTCCCTATTGTGCAAGTTTGCACACGACAGCACCGAAGTTCAGTCGGATGCCGCGTGGCGGCATCAGTTTCTTATTTGGGATGGTTGCAATGGTCATTGGCGGCATTTTTTTATTGAGGTAACATATTTTCGATTCCGATGAAAATTTTATTATATATATCCTGCATTGGTTGAACCGACTCCCTCTGTAAGGGGGTCGTCGGTGTTAAGAGGGCGCTGCAAATACAATACACGGCGATCTCTACTATAAACCAGACGCCGCGAGTAGAGGAAGTGTGTTGAAGACGGACTTATTTCTCTACCATGCAAATGCGGCTCAAGGTAGGTTTTAATAGTTAAAAAAAAGCTTGACGTTGAATACAACGCGAGATCTGCTGACACGACATGTTGATGGCTTTACCATCTCGTACCAAATGTCCCTTGAAACATATCAGCACTTACCTAAGTAATATTTTTGAAGGTCCCACTGACTAGCATTCCTAGAAACGAGTCCTTCACTTTAGAGTGTGGTGAGCGATCCTACTCGAACTTAAAATGATCCATTCAAGCGTATAGTTCTGCTCCCACAGCACGCTCGCCGTCGCGCAGACGCTTCGCTCAGCTCATCGCAACAAAGGTCGGGCGGTGGGCAAGCTGGTGTCGACTTCAACTTTAGATTCTCTATTTAGATGTCCTTTCCGTGACACGAGGATGACGCACCTACATAAAAATAAATGCTTCCAAGTGTGATGGAGACGCTGTAGCAACCATATTGTCGGATGCAAGGACTATTTTGCTCAGGCGTCCCTACTCTGCCGGTCACGTGACCGGAAATTCCCACTTTCTAGGGAAACACGGATATATTCTAACCGCGGTCAAAGTTAACCAGCTTCGAGCAAACGGGCCCTGATGAAGAAAGCAAAAACACGGTGAAACTTTTGAACATTAAACCGGTAACAGTGTATAGCTTGCAAAACATACTAAATATAACAAAAAGGAAATGTTGAAAACTTCCGCTCCTGCAAAAATAAATAGATCACAGTGCTGCCAACAAAAAGGCGGCTGTCGATGTCGGTTGCGACCCCTATCAAAAATATTGTGCTTTCACGGTAACAATTTAAGTTCACAGAAATGCCTACGCAAGGCACGCGATCCTTGTTAACGCTTTTGTATCGTCTGAAGGAGCTGTAGCGCGGGCGCCATGCCAAAATTACCACGCAGAATTTATTTACGAACAACGGAGTATGAAACGATACCTGCCAAAAGTTTGGCTAGAGATGTTAAATAGGAAGCCTCCATCACATTGAAAGCCCGCACTTGTCAGATAACAGCACGGCCAGCGCGCGCTCGCCACTAGGGAAAGCTCGAAAATTCTCGAGCGAAATGCACAAACGCAACCATATTTGCGCCCTGTGACTACTTTATGGGAAAGTCTATAAACAAAGAAGCTGATTAAGGTAGCCAGTTTTTACACAGGCACGTAGCAAAAAACAAAAAGGGTTACAGACCTATTTTTTGTTTTTATTTGGCCCTCTTTGATGTCTTCGAGTGTTAATGTGTATACAGTGTGTTAGTGCTAACTCCTGCCATAACCCGTGTTGTTTATGCTACCGAAAATGAGTAAAGAAATGAAGTAACTAGTTATTTCGTAAAAATAACGCGCTAATGATACTGCCTTTCGTCCTGAAAATGAAACAAAATAGTCGGCATTACTTTCTAATGTCACGAGCGTTACTTTTGTGTTACTTTACACCTGTGTAATTGGCAGCGATAAGCTGCGGTTACAAACTTTGGCAGCAAGTAAACTTTTAAAGAGCGATTTTTGAAATATTTCTTATTTAATAAATTTTATAGAATACAGCAAACTCCTGATTGCGCGTTGACATTTTGAATGGACAAAATCCTGACCAATTTCAGCTAAAATTAGGGAGTAACGGTTAACTTAATTTTATGTAAAACACTGTGAATAGTAGAGCAGTGTCGCGAGACAAATGTATCGCGATAGTATACTTAGAGATACTCGGGAGTATCTCTACGTCTGTATCGAGTTACAGTTTAAAAATGTATTTGTATTTCAGTAGTGAAATACATTTACAATGTATTTTTATTTCGATAATCTGCTTGGCTTAGGTATCGTTTTACATTATTATTGAAAATGAACTCTCCATTTTTAACGATAAACTCATAACCACGTTTTAGGCGCAAGGGATCGCAAATGTATGTTGTGAACCCACTATCTAACCCCCTTTACATGAGTATGCCCAAAAGCAGATAATAATTAAAAAAGACACAAAACAAAATAATGTTATTTTTGGAAAAGTCACTTCATAAAATAACAAGCTAAGGTGCTCCCACAAGGCCGTTCACCTTTTCCTCTTCAGCGGAGTGAACGCTGGAAAGGACGCGAGTGGCCAGTAGAAAACTACAAATCATTTAAAGTATATGTTTTGTTGGTGGGGCTTCTCTTTCTCTTGCGTTGTGTCAGGTGCCATTTAGACTAGGTTGAGTGGCACTGAGTGCAGTGTGGCCCAACTTCTTAGTTAAATTTCCGCAACCTGCTTGATTCGGAAGCTCTTAAAACGCTACTGCTCAAAAAGAAGATGGTTATCCCGGCAGGGCTTGTCACCCTAGCGGCAAGACACTCATTTTATGTAATCTCCTTTTGTCAACCCTATTGAAAATTTCATCAAGATACGTAATTTGGGACACTGACTGCCAGTCAGCAGCCCTGGTGGAACGTGCCCTGATGGTCCATCAGATGACGTCTGACTGCCACTGATGGAATGTCCCAAATTACGCATGTCGTAGTCTTTGATGGAATGTACATTCCAAACTTGCGTTTTTCAGGTAAAAGGGACCCGTACGAAAATGTCAGCTACAGGCCGGAATGAAAAATTCCGGTTCCGCCTAGACCCAAACTTGGGGCACCAGTTCGTATCCACCCTGAAAACGCATATTTCCAGCCCCAATTTTAGAACTAGGTGGTTCACCGCCGGAATTCCGGCTGCGCTCACCACTGGACTCTACAAAAGAATTTGTGCTATGCTCTTAGTCATTACAACCGAGAGATTGTCGCGATTTCAGACCCAAGCGGACTGGGTCTGAAATTGCGACGATCTCTCGGTTGTAGCTAAGGGCATAGCGCAAGTATTTTGAAGAGCCCAGTGGTGAGCGCAGCAGTAATTCCGGCGGCGCACACAGTCGTCCAGGCGTCGTCACCAAACACGGTACACGGAACCACACACAGCACGCACAAGCACAGTATCCAGTGCTGAGTGCATCGGGAAGTTCCGGCGGGCAAGCGGTATCCGAGTTGTCCAAGCATTGTCACCAAGCACACCAGCGCCAAGCGCATCCAGATGCCGAGCCGAAATGCCATGGGTTGGCAGCTTCACACTATATAAAGATTCAAAGCCGAGGTCAGTAGGTATCCACCCAGGGCAACGATGGACGCGTCAGTATCCGTGCGCCCGCAGCGCGAACGCCGACGCCGGGCGAGCGCCGACCGACCGTCCGACGAGAGCGAAGAAAAAACTAAACTCTGCAACAGACAAAGATAGGCGCGCGCGGAGAACGCCCGCTCGCAGCGCCTGCGTAGCGGATGCGCCTGTCCTAACACGTGACCTGCGAGAGACCGCGAAAGCTCCCCGCCGACCCCCGACCCCCCCCTACCTCCCACCCCTCCTCCAGTCACGCATGTGCGCGCCCGCTGGCTGGGAGCTGGAACAAGGGGAGCGGATCGGATTCACCCATAACCGTGCGATTCCAGTGCGTTGCGTCTTACTGGAGCCGACTGGTTACACACAGAATCGCGCGAATCGGAACTGTCCACAAGTTTAAAACCACGCGGATCCGTACTGGAACCGCTCCGATCTGACATTTTCGTACGGGGACATTCGTTTACAAACGGGCCCACATGCACCCAAAGCATGGTTTAGAGAAACGCCCCCGATGTCTGAACTTTTCGGGACGACCTTATACACTTTATTCACAAAACGTATGCGACTCCGTTGAAGCTAGAGAGCAAGCATGCATGCTACGACGGACAGCCCTGGCTTCCAAGGACGAAAGCGAACAGCAGCCATATCTGAACTACGCTCGCGGATGCTTTTTGTCTGCGCTCTTCGTGAAACAATAATAATGAGCTGCGACACAGCGGTAAGGCCAATAGCCCACACCAGATAGAAAGGTATAAAATTTCTAGCCTAAACCTCTCGGACCGAGTCAAGAGCATTTCAGTATTGCAGTGCGAGGTTCCGACAATGAGTGCATCGCTCTAAAGAATGCTTGTAGAGTACTTTCGCGTCGGAGAACCCTCCTTTTGTTTGCGCTTCTCCGGCCCAGAGACCTGGTACACCTTGTCGTCTTCAACTACACCGCTAAAGTTCCTTCAATAGTCGGAACTCACGACAGACTGGGTCTTGTCGAGGAGAAATTCTACTAAAACATAAGACATTGTAGAGCCCGGGTTGGATCGACAGGGTGGCACAAGCGCGCAAACAAAACGAGTTGAGAGCGATCGTTCATGGAAGCTCGGCGAAGCTTCTATGGGCGAAGCGAAAGTAGAAAGTGGCGCGTTTGGCGTGCTCGGCATGTTCGGCGTTTCGGCGGGCTTCTGATCAGGGTTGTTGGGTGCCCTGCTTGTCATATCTCTAACATCAGCGGTTTTATGGGCTCACGTTCCGAAATCGTTTTCTCGTGCATAGATTATTTTTCGTATTCATAGATTTGACGAAATAGTGGTATCCGAACGAACTTTACGTCCTTTGACCGTACGTCTGTCTGCACGTCAAAGCTTTTTGACGTACAGTCAAAGACAATCGATGTACAGTCAGAATCGCCACCAAGAAATCTTGACGGCATTTCGCGGCGGCCGACTGCCACCAGAAAACCACAAGAAAGCCGACAAGCGGAGTCTGACTGGAGTTTGACTGTCGGTCAGAGTAACTTGTTGGCCAATCAGACGTGCTTGACGTACAATCAGGCACAGACAGGTGTCCATTAGAAAGCATCGACTGTCAGAAAGCGTTACATTGATGGATTTTTCCTTCGGGAAGCATCGCAGGTAGTCTTGTTCTTCCAGTATACCTACGGTGTTCGCGAAAAGCGATCATGATTTTCTTGTTTGGCGTTAGGGATGGTTGTTGTGGATACATGAAGAGTATGAAGTGCATAAACTGACACGAAGAGACGGACTTAAGCATTACCCTTTGAACAGTGCGCGAACTGCACTTTTCCGCACAGCTACCGCCGTACGGGAAAACTGCATCTCTGTATCTATCTCTATTACGGTTTACGTTTTGGCCGGCTTTGCGAATGTATTTCACAGAGGGATATCGCGTTATGTACAGACAGATGTATCTAAGTATCTGCATTTTTTGGACTTTGAAGGCATGTATCGCAGTATTGTTATTCCGGAATACTTTTAGAGGTATACCTGCGCGGCAGTGGTATATAGTAAAGACATTACTTTTCATGTTAGTAATTTTATAGGATTCTAACACTTACGTTACAGCGTAACTAAAGAACCCAACCTGCTGCTTGTGATGTCGTTACCTAAACTATTGAGTTTAGGTAAAGACATTTCTATTGAGCAATTGAACATAAAGTGTGCTATGGGCCAAGCTCGCTAATTATACCACACTGATTATCTAGCGTTATAAATATTAATATGTGCCTACAATCTTCAATTATAAAATGTGTCGAGATTGTGGAGAAGGATTGCATAGTGTCGTTTCTTTCAGTGTAGTATATGTGCGTCAAATGTTTTCAGGTTTTAAAGCAAGCGCGCGAGACAAAAAAATCCCGAGTGACCAGGGACACGAATCTCTCAGTTCTCTAGCGGGTAGTCACGGGGTATTCTTTAAACTCGCTCGAGGTATTAAATGTTTTTTAACTTAGAAATATTCGACTCAACAAGAATGCATGTATGAAGAACAACACGAAGGGTTGTTTTTCGACACGCTCTACAACTTTTGGATTGAAGTGTTGGTGCACAAATATAGATTTAAAAAGTTAAGCTAGTTAATCTTTGTTAATTTACCGATTCGGTACGTAGAATTAAACATATTGACTGTTCAATAGTACGGAGACAACACTGCATTGGTTCAACATGCCTACGGTGAACCAGCTTTCTCAAGTATTGTCAGAAGTTAGCTCAAAATGTCTCGATTGTAATCATTTTTGTCCGCTTTTAATATTCGAAACAGATTGCGTAATTGTGCAGACCATGAAGTTCCGTTGGTTTTACCCACTTCAGTATCACGATCGCTGTAATTGGTTTTCATTAATGTTTGCGCTAACCCTTTTTTGGTGCAATAAAAATGTATTCATTTCTGTTTCAGTGGCATCTTGGCTATTTCAGAAAGGAATATACGCCTACGTACAGAGGATTTGACAGCTTCTATGGTTACTATACTGGCGAAGAAGATTACTACAATCACACGTTTACTGCAGTAAGTTGATCACTTAAGCAATTATTAACCCGACGTTTGATCTCGTGCAAGGACAGTTGGGATCCGAACACAGAATACTAGTGGTGAATTCGGTTGGTCGTTTTCCGGCAATTTTTTTTTCCATTTCTTCGGCCAGGGCGTTCGCGTGGCCGAAGGCTGGCAGGTGCAAGCTGTTCGGGTGGCGCGTCTCAAATGTGTGCCGGCAATTGGGCTGCAAAATTTTTAGCCGAGCTCCAAGAGTTCGGGCAGCTCTTCTGCCAGACTGTATCCGGTATCGTCACATCCAATTGTGGAAAAGGAACCCAATGAAAGAATGCTTGCCGAAAGCGGCCAATGGCGGGTTCGAGCGGCAAACGAAGCCATCGAGACAGACACCCATTTGAGCTCCGAAAGAAGATAACGAAAAAAAAAAACGAAGATAACGATAATTTATGTCTTAAAGAAAGCAAACATTTTTTTAAGAATTTGTCCAGCCCACGCAATGTCAGTCTGCTCTGAGACACGGGCTGCATCATATATTACTTTGTTTTACAACTGTGTAATAACACGTTATTACACCACTGAAAAAAAAATGTATGCAGAGTGATGCAGTTCAATACTTGAATACGAATTACAATTTCAAGGGGGTGATGCGCAATGAGAAGACAGGATTCTAAAAAAAGTAATAACAATAAACAGAATATAAAAAGCGACGCTGGCAAGCCTTCGTGGGATCCTTGTAAAACCGCAACAGTTCCTCGGAACTCAAAAAAAAAAATTAAATTTAACGCGTGTGCGGGCGGCACCACACGAATTTATTCGCCTGTCTTTTCATTAATACTATAATTTAGGATCCGGTCAGCTGTACAGGCTGTGGTTATCTTAATATTTCCCAAACAATTGTGGAGCGAATGTGTTTACGCACATCTCAGAGTCGTAATGTATATTGTTGACGCCTACAACGTATTCATTGTACCAGAGAAAAATCGAGGAAGAACTTAACAAAGCTCAGGCGCGACCCAGGCAAATAAAAACGACAGCTGCCTGCGCTTTGTGTTTGAGTGGAGAGGGTCACGTGCTACGTCGCTGGCGTGGTTTTGGTCGCCGGTGCCACCGGCAAGGGCTCACCGGCGATTGACCACCCGAATTCGCCCTAAGGGAGCAAACACAAATATATACACCCTTCGCACTGGGGGAACAATATCGCATTTGATGAGAATGGCTGTCGGAGAAGGATGATTGATGGAGGAGGAAGCGTGCCAGTGTAGAAAGCGCGAGATTTAACATTGGAATTTAAGGACCTATATCACGTCAGCCGATTTTTAATATTTCTTAATTCCCTTTCACGTTCAATGAGAACCTTTGCTGTTTTTTTTTTTTTTTTTTTGAGTGGCAAAAACAAAACAATACAAAATAGGAATTCCCAGCTTTTACTTCTTCGGTATGCCGCTTTTTTAAAAATTTGATTGTATATCGAGAAAGTGCATATGATGCTGATGCCAAAATCAGCATTTCGATTTTTCTTTTCTTTTCTGTAGGATGAGGTGTCTTGTTGTACATGTTTTCAAGTGGACCAGACAGTCCAAAAAGTAGTTGCTTGCGCGCTTTTTTGCCTTTTTTTTTGCGTCAGTTTTTTTTAGCATTTATTTCACAGCATTAAACTTCATTCTACGCGTCGGGAAGAAGTATAGGATTCCTCCTGCAACATTTAACGATTACGTTTTCATTATTTACAGTAGAAACTCTTTGCCTCTCGGGCCTGTTTCAAAATCTGTCTCTTCAGGCAAAACAAAAATAACGTGACTTTGAATTTGGGTTACTAGTTATGACACGTGTCTATTGATGTGTTGAATCAATTGGTGGTACATCATACAGAAATGTTTTTTTTTTAATACTCATTTCAAGATCATGATATGCAAGCCTATGTCGACAGGTGCGCTTCCAAGTTTATGAGAAAATGCTCTACACTAGTGGAATGTACAATGTTTCGTGGCAAGTGATTCCATTCATTGATAGCTCGGGGGAAGAAGGAATATTTGAAGCAATTATTGTGGGTTGGAAGTTCTTCGTAAAGTTTACCGTGGTTATATCTTGTTAGCCGTTTACTAGTAGGAGTTAGATAATTTTCTGTGGGGATGTTGAAGTTGCTGTTAGCTAATTCATATAGAAATTTGAGTCTCGCAATTTTCGCCCTTTTTTCTAGTGACAAAAGTTCCAATTGCTTACATAGCTCGGAGGGGGGAATCATGCCAACTATATTTGTTACATATAAACCTTGCAGCCATTCTTTGTATTCTTTCTAACCTACTAACACCAGAGGCCGTGTATGGGAACCAGACGACGCTGGCGTACTCAAGCGTAGGGCGGACTAGCGTCTTGTAGGCTAACAATTTCGTCTCGGTTGATCCACTTTTTAAGGCTCTTTTAGAGAATTAAGTTTGTTTAGCGCTTTTTGAGTTACGGAGTCTATATGTAAGTCCCAACGGAGGTCATGGCTTATATATGTAAGCCAAGGTACTTGTACTCTGTGACTTTCTTCAGGGGTTTATTGTTTATGTGATAGGAAAACGATTTTGGTTGCTTTTTATTAGTTATGGTCATAGATACAGTTTTATCTAAATTTAATAACATCTGCCAGTCGTGACACCATTGTACAATATGTTGAAGTGCATTGTTAGAGGTCGATTTGATCCTGTTCGTTGTTGATTTGTGAGTAGAGTATACAATCGTCAGCAAAAAGACGGATTTTTGCATTAACGTTTTGAACTATGTCATTTGTTGTAAATAAGAAACAGGAAAGGTGCCGGATTCCGATCGCTGCGGAACATTAGATAACCTTCGACGATGAATACGTCACCTGTCACAAAACTGAAAGCGATCAGAGCAGTTGTTATCCAATTAAGTATTTTACCTGCTCCCAGAATAGTTTCTAGCTTGAATAGTAGTTTGTGTGGACACTCTGTCGAATGCTTTCGATAGATCTATGAATATAACGTGAATTCCGACTCTGTTAAGCATCACAGTAGAAACGTCGTGAATGCATCTGATCAGCTGGGTAACAGTTGATAACTGACGCCTGAACCTATGCCAAGTCAGGGTTATTATATTATTTGTCTTCAACGAAGGTTGAAATATGTTTTAGGATAATGTGCTCGATTAGTTTGCAGCAAGTTTAGCGAGAGATATAGGTCTGTAATTAGTACACTCGTTTTTATTTGATTTATATAGGGATTACTTTTAGCTAATTTCCAGTCCTAGTAACTTCTCCTGTGTTGAGAGTGTCTAAAGATTAGCATGAGATACTTAACAGGTCCATTCCATGTACCTTTAAAAATTCATTAGTAGATTGTCAGGGCCAGCACTCTTTACTATCGAGGTTAAGTAAGAGCTGCAAGACACTGTCTCCATAAATCATTACATCGCCCATTGCGGCCAGTAGCTCGAAGAAGAAGAAGTCAAAAGAAGGTATATTTCCATTATCCTTTGTAAATACAGAGAGAAAGGCCATCAGTTAATCGTCTTGCTTGCTAGATTAAGTGTTATCACTTGAGAGTGACCCTAGGTGTGACTCCTGCTTTAGGGTTGACTAGCGACTCCAGAATTTGCGAGGTGACGATTTAATAAACGACTGAAGTGTCACATTAGGCAATGAATGCTTAGCTGATCTAACTTTGATGCCAGTTCAGTATTCAGCTCGTGCCAACTTATTTCTTATTAAGAGGTGTTTCGTTTTCTTTGCACTTTGCGCAGCTCATTTATTTTACGTTTCACGTGAATAATTTCTGCACATCCAAGGGTTTTTCCTGACAATTCTTTTCCTCTTAGTTGGGATAAATTTAGAAATGCAGAACTGAATGGCTACTTTAAATTCGTTCCAGAGGGTATCGGTAGTGGTAAGAGCGTTTGAGAAGAGCGATTGAAGTTATCAAAATGTATGATCAAAGTAATCGAGTACGCCAACGTCGTCTTCTTTGCTATAGTCCAGTACTGTAGAAACCTGCGGCGTAGCAGAAACTACAGAGTTCTTTAAAAGAACACGAAACCATTTCGTGGTCAGATATACCATCTAAGACGTCGATACTGTACATCGTGGCTCAGAAAATGATCACTAACAAAACCAAATCAAGCACTGTTTGTGTCGAGCCTTGAATACGGGTGTTTTCGGTAACAATTTGGGTTAAATTATAATGAAAACATAGTTCTGAAAGAATGTCAACACCTATACTAATTTAAATGGGAAAGGACCAATCAACAGAGGTAAATTAGTCACCTGCTATTATAATCTTGCTACTCATGTTAAGATTCTTACGCATATATTCATACATATTACGAAAAACTCTGGGGTCAGGTTGAAACTATAAATACAGCAATGAAGCAGCAACTGTTCTCATAGCCAATTTTACACCATACATCCAATCTCCCTGGGAATCGTAGCAGCAATGAAGGCGAAATCCCGTTTCGAAC
>JAZHYW010011660.1:0-19851 GCA_037355805.1 Ixodes ricinus
ACGTCGCGATTCTGAACCGTGCGGACGTGTTTTATCGGCGCTCCGTCGAGAAGAACTTTTTGGCCCACTAAACGGCAAGCCAACGGAATTTCAACAACACCAACGGATGCGGAACATCATCCGGTATCGGAAGACACCAAAATCACCGAGGTGGGCCTATTTCTGATAAATTTTGGGCAAATTTAATATTCGCCACGCCGCCGGAGCCGCCCGCGGTGTTAGGCCTAGGCATGGAAGCGGCGCAAAAAGCAAGGACTACAGAACAGCGACGGGAGGCACAACTACGAAGCCTTGACGCTTTGGACCTCGAAAAAACCGATTCCGAGATGGAATTAACCACCGACAACGACGAAACTCGCCAAATGAATCCGGCGAACAACCGTGGCGACGGTACGGCCCGACGCCTCGGCGAGCAGCCGGGCACGCAGGGCCTATCGGCAGCAGAAGAAAAACACGCCAGCGCGCCGGATTCCAGCGACGAGGACGAAAACGAAGATCGCGTCGGCTGGACGCAATTTATCTCAAGAAGAAGGAAACAAGCAGAGAGGAAAAAGAAACCGCACCGAAGCCGGTGCATGAAAAATACCCACCACGTCCGAAAGGAACGCCGCGCTTCCTCAGGAACACAAAAAATGAATTTCGAATTGTCTATCGGGTGCAGGGCGGCATTGACCTTGCGAAACTACCAAGATGGATGGTATACGACGCAGTGAGAACTGCGGCAGCGGGTCCGGCAAGTCGAAACGAGCCGGACAAGGCACCGAAGATCCTCCTTCAACCGGCGCAGAACCTCGTCACGCTGAGCACACCTAGCCTGGCGGTGGCTACGGAAGCAAGCTCGGCCACTACGCTCACGGTAGACGGCAAGACCTACCCACTCAAGGCATACATCGCCTCACCGGAGAATACCGTCAAGGTCGTTATCCATGGCATAAAGAAAAACACATCACCAGAGGAGCTCTTTGCCAACACGAGGGTAGGGCCGAACTTCGAGCTCGTATATGGGAGGATGCTTGGAAGCTCGGAGACAGCGCTGCTCACCTTCCAGGGCCAACGAGCACCTCGTCAAGTTATCTACCAGCACGGCATCTACGAATGTCGAAAATACACCCCACTCCGACAGATCTGCAGCAAGTGCCACGAACTGGGACATAGGGCAGACATCTGCCCGAGACCGGACGTGAACCTGTGCAAGGTGTGCGGACAAAGTAACAGCGAGAAGCATCAATGCACCGTGTCGTGTCGCAACTGTGGGGGCGCACATGTCGCGACGGCTAAATTTTGCCCGGCCCGTCGCAGGCAGCCCCCGGCCACCCCACCACGACGAGCATGGCAAGCAAGGCAAAGCAAAACAACCCCGCCACTCTCTGGCAAGGACTTTCCATCTCTGCCAGGGACACATCAACCCCGCTCACTTAGCAGGAGGCGCCGATCCCGCAGCAGAGGAAGGAGCACCAGTCGGGAAGAGAGTCGCAGCCGATCAAGAGACCTCCGAGGGCCGCAGCCCCAGACACGCGACCCCAGACCCGAGAGCCCGGCAAGGGAACAACCCGCGGCCACGCAAAAGGTGAGCTGGAATAAGCCCTTAGCCAACTCTCAACCCTCAAAACCGAACGAGAGTAAGGAAATACTACAAATAGCGCAAACAGGGATAGAGCCGATCAAAGCAGAAATACGAGAAATTAAAGATAGACTCGCCTCCCTCGAAAACTGTATAGGTCTACTCATGCGTAAAATAGATGCCTTAGGCAACAAGAAGATAGAGGCCATGTCCACCCTCCCGCGTCAGCAGCCAGCGGAACAAACAGAGACAGAAGCCTCGGAAGCAGACGGCGAGGAAACAGAAGAGAGCCTCCGCCGGAAAAATAGACAGCTCAAACGGGATGTCCGAAGACTTTTTCGAGCGTTAGAAGAGACCCAAAACGGACAAATAGGGAGAGATATAAACGACTGCAAAAGAATAAAGCATGCCGACGGCCATCCTAAACCCAGCTCGACAGATATCATGGGTAGCACAGCATGGCCCCTAGCCCAGTGAGCGAACCGCATATTATAATCTGGCAATGGAACTGCCGCAGTTACCAGCCGAAGGAGGGATCATTGACGCAACACATATTAGGATCCACGTCGCAGCCAGACATAATTGCCGTGCAAGAGACCGGCAAAACACCGCGAGTCCCCCGATATGTCACTTTCAAGCCCGAAGGTCAAACGCAGGTGGCAACCCTAGTCGG
The DNA here is from genome assembly GCA_037355805.1 of Ixodes ricinus. Lineage (NCBI taxonomy): Eukaryota > Metazoa > Arthropoda > Arachnida > Ixodida > Ixodidae > Ixodes > Ixodes ricinus. The sequence goes on from JAZHYW010011660.1 coordinate 2,235, forward strand.
TAAAAGACACACGGCTATAGAGCATGAAGTGGGCCTTCCTCAGGATCAGATTCAGCATTGCCTAGTGGAAATCGTACCCAGGAAAAGGGGCCGGCACAGTCTCTTCATACTTAATGTCTACTGCTCGCCTTCGGTGCGCAATCCTCCCCTTAGTCGACTCCTCCATCTAGCAGCAAACAAAGCCAACAACCATCCACTGCTTATAGCAGGCGATTTTAATGCCCCACACAGTATGTGGGGATACAATAATGACACCCCACGGGGAACGGATGTGGCAAAAGCCATAGAAAATCTATCGCTCGTCCTTCTTACAGATCCAGACTTCCCCACCCGTATTGGTAATAGAGCGTGCCGAGACACTTGCCCGGACCTCACCCTAACCAAGAATGTTGCCAATGCTGTATGGGAAAACACGGGGGTTGAATTAGGAAGCGATCATTACATTCTGTCAACCGAGATTTATGGAACGGAGTATGGAAAAAACGTGGCCGCCCCAACCGTAACATCGATTGGGACCTCTTTAGACAGTATTGCGATGATGCGGGTACCGTCGGGGTAGAAGAGTGGAGCCGAGGTATCATAGAGCGCCGAGAGGCGTGCACAACAACGGTCTACGGCAGCGAAGAGTTTCCGGAGGTCGACAACCACCTACTCCATTTATGGAATAGACGTAGAATGCTCATACGCCGTTGGTCCCGAAAGAAAACAAACCTAAGGCTTAAAAGACGCATTGACCGCCTCACAGCTGAAGCGGAACAATACGCTAAGGAGCTCTGCGCCCGTAATTGGGACGATATATGCGACCGCATGCAAGGAGGTCTAGGAACTAAGGAGACTTGGCGCCTAATTCGGCATCTAATCGATCCTACCAAAAGTAAATATCAGGTTTCGCAGGTCGTACAGAAGATCCTCCACCTCGACAGCAGGACGGACGACCAAATCTTAGACAGCATCAAGAATAAGTACATTGGGCAATGCCCTGCGGCCATCTACGCGGAATACGGAGGAGAAGCGAATGAACACCTCGATCGGGAAATCACGTTGGCAGAAGTGCAATTCGCAGCCCAAGCTATTCGCCGTAATACAACTCCTGGAAGAGATAAGATTGACTTCAAAATGCTCAAAAATCTGAATAATGAAGACTACGAACGCTTGACCAAGATCTACAATAGCATATGGGAAAGTAGCTCGCTCCCCCTGAATGGAAGCACGCCGAAATCATACTTATCCCAAAGCCGGGAAAACCACCGGGCATTGAAAATATGCGACCTATCTCGTTAACATCTTGTATGGGTAAGCTCCTCGAGCATATTATCCTCAATCGGCTGCAGCCCCACCTGGAAAGCGTCAATGCCTTAGCGGACACCATGTTTGGCTTCCGCAGACATCTCTCTACACAGGACGTGCTCCTGCAGATCAAGGAGGAAATTTTAGACCGCAAATCCAGCCAGGCGAAAGCAATTCTAGCGCTAGATCTAGCCGGCGCATTTGATAATGTGCGACATGAGGCTATACTGGAGAACCTCTCAAACACGAATTGCGGAGCCCGAATATATAACTATGTCAAGGATTTCCTCAGGGATCGTACCGCCACAATAGGTGTAGGCACCCTTCGCACTCCGGAGCTCCGTATGCCCAACAGAGGCACACCTCAGGGGTCAGTGCTCTCACCTACCCTGTTTAATATAGCGATGAGAAAGCTTCCAGAAGCTCTCTCTCAAATAGCAGGCATACGCTACGCGCTGTATGCGGATGACATTACCATATGGACTCCGGCAGGCAGCCTGGGCGAACAAGAGAATGCACTGCAGAGCGCTATAGACACGGTACAAAACTATGTACAGCCTAGAGGCCTGCAATGCTCTGCCGAAAAATCTGAGCTCATCCTCATCAAAGAACGCAGAGGCCAAAAGAGACCTGATCCCCCCTATACCTACACCTGCGAGGCCAAACGATTCCACAGGTCAAGTCGCTACGGATCCTAGGAATGCACCTGCAGGAGGGAGGGGGAGCAGGAGACAACGTCTCAAAAGTGCTTCGCTCTCTCGCGCAGGTGGAAAGGATGGCCACCCGCATAATTAACAAGCGAAGAGGCCTTAAAGAGATCGACGGGGTGCGACTTGTGAATGCGCTCGTCATTAGCCGCATAGTTTATGCCTTACCGTACCATAAACTCAACCAGGAGCAAACAAAGAAGATTGACACTGCAATTAGGAAAGCATTTAAACACGTCCTCGGCCTGCCAGTAAGCACGTCAAATGCGAAACTCGCAAGCCTAGGCCTACACAACACGTACGCCGAGCTTGCAGAGGCCCAGCTGCTCAACCAGCTAGAACGACTCACAAAGAGCCCGACCGGCAGAAATCTCCTAGCAAAACTAGGATATGACTGTTTCCTCCGTGGCAGCGAAGACATCGAGATTCTAAATGATCAAATCAGAAGTAAAATTACAGTTCGTCCAATCCCCAGACACATGCAACCGGGGAGAGATGACGGCAGAAGACAGGCCAGAATTCGATTCTTAGAGCAACAAATACAAAGCTGGGACAATACTCTCTACACGGATGCCTCTCGACGCTCGAGCACAAATATTTACTCCTTGAGTGTAATCGACCAACATCTCTTAACCCGCTGCACGGCATCAATAAAAACATCCACCGTCGACGCCGCGGAGGAAACGGCTATAGCACTTGCAGCCTCGGCAAGCCGCGGACGGGACAGTGTCACTATAATCACTGATTCCCAGCAAGCGTGCCGGAATTACGCAAAAGGGCAAATCTACAAAGCGGCAGCAGCAGTACTCAGGAAAGGAACCAACCTTCCAAAGGTGACGCTCATCTGGGCCCCGGGGCACGCGGGATTATTAGGAAATGAACGCGCGCACGAGGTGGCTCGAGGTCTGCATTTCCGAGCGGGTGAGCGCCCAAGGGAGGAAAATGAGCAAGAACCAGTAGAGAGACGCTATAGCGAACTCCTCGCCTACTATAGGCAGGCTAGACAGAGTTTTCCCAGCCCGAATGGGCTCACGCGAAAGCAGGGTGTCATCTGGAGACAACTCCAGACAGATACATTTCCGCACATAGCTCGGCTTCATAAATTCTATCCACAAAAATACCCCTCCCACCTCTGCCCCTGGTGCAAACAACTACCGGCTAAACTCGCACACGTCACCTGGACGTGCCCTGAGCTACCTATTTTAGATTCTACTGAGAATGCTGAAATAATCCCCATTGAGAATAACACATATGAGGGTTGGCTGAGGGCTCTATCCAGCTCTCTGCACTCCGATCAGGTCCGCCTCATCAACAGGGCTGTACTCACAGCCCGCAAAAGCGGCGTCCTGGACATGGGATGCTGATTTGACTCTGTCAAATAAATGTTTTCACTCCCTGCTACGAACCAAGCACTGCGGTGAAGCTGAGATTGGGCACTTGCTGAAATTGAGACCGTCAGCGCTTTTCACTGATAGAAACCATTGACAACCCTCGCTTCGTTTTCGAATCTGAAGTTAATCATGGCGTCTTACATTTACAAGCTGGCGTTGACCAAAGGGGTGTAAGAGTACCATCATAGGTCGTGAGGCCTTCTTCGCTATTTGTGTGTTGGTGAAACTTTGTCACCTAACGTTTGCCAGGTTTTTAACTCGCGAACCGGTAGAAAATCTCTCATTGGTTCGTTAAGTTCAGGATACGGTGCTATGTTCAATCAGCGGCCGATAACGTACTCCCTCTCAGCTGTCCAAAAAGACCCCTTGTGTAGTACGTCGGGTGTTGGCTGTTTGAGGGTAGAGAATCAAGTATCTGATATCACTGTTTTCTTGCCGAGTTTCTCAAGCCAAGTTTAAGATCAACTACATCAATCCGGATATAGATACCCACAATAGACGATACCTACGCCATCGTTTCGTTTCAATGTAGGATGTTCACATATACATTTATCGGGCCTTGTCAAAGCATCGTTGCTTTACAAAGTTTGTAAAAAAAGTATATAGAGAGCGTAAAAATGTTATCCCGCTCTGTTAGTTTCCAATGTTTATAGGCTTATATGGCTACGGTCTCGGCATTCGTTTAAATAGGTTCTCTTCTCATTGCTCGTCTTGTCGGAACGAAGTGCTTTTATTCGGTAGTGACAATGGTGTAAAATGTATAGTTGTGGACAACGTGCGCGTTGCATGCCGCCAGAGAATGCCCTGTTCTCGCCTGGTTGCAAGTGATTGCACCATATGAATCTTCATTAGACGGCAAGAGGTAGTCTGTCGCGCTCCTTGTTTTTAATGATTCTTGGCGAGACACATACGTTAGTTTTTAAAGTCGTGCGCTGGGTGCGCCGCATCATGTAGATCTTGGCACTTGCGCTACGCGTCCTGCTTACACACATCATCGTCATTGACCTCAGTTTCGTGCCTTAGAGCTGGTTTACACATCTGCGTTGGTTGCGTTCGCATGCAACCGAAACGACCGTAACGACAAATTCACCGGGTCAAGTGTTCGCTGTACACTGCAGGGCAAGCGATGCGAACGGGTAGCTTCGCGAAGCAATACATGAGTTACGGTTCTTGCGGTGTTTTGGTTGTTACGGTCGTTTCGGTTGCATGCGAACGTAATTGTTGCAAATGTGTGAAGTAGCCTTCAACGGCGCCGAGAACAGCATTATGAGTGCGTTGAAGCGGAGATTATTGGCGCGCTGTTCAAGCCAACGTCCGTCGAAATCAAAGCCCACGCGTCGGGCGGAAAGTGGACGTGCAAATTTCCTATGACAAGGACACACTTGTTTGTAATTGTTGGTCTATTGTTTATCAGTTGCGTCCTCTGTTCTGCGAAGACGCTGTCAGAAGAGGCTACCTAGGCGCAAGCCACTAGGACTTTATCTGGTTGATCGCATCGCGGCGTTCGCCATGCTGTGTGTCCACACCTATATATACGTACCTTACACCGTAGTATTAACTCTCTATTGCTAAGGTAACGATTCAGTCATGATAAGCAGCGAGAATTAAGAGGGTGGTTCTTTGTAGGGGCTGTCTACGAGATGGACCAATCAGTTGGCCTGGTTATGGAGGCACTCCACAAAAGGAATATGCTGGAAAACAGCATCGTCATCTTCAGCACCGACAACGGAGGTCTTCCCACGGGTAGTGGATCCAACTACGGTTTCAACTGGCCTCTGCGGGGTTTCAAGGCTACCTTGTGGGAAGGGGGCGTGCGGGGAGCCGCTTTTATCTGGAGTCCTCTGATGCGGAGGTCAGGTCGCATTTCGAGCCAAATGATGCACATCACCGACTGGTTGCCAACTCTGTATTCTGCAGCCGGTAAGTTTGATTTTTGTCAGAGTTTTTGAAACAATTAGGAAGTAGTAGCCGAACAGGGAATGTGATCGGATTGGGTAAAAACCGCAGAAAACTGAAAGCAAATCTAGACGTTTCACTATCCATACTTAGTGCGTTTCTTCATACTATATCTCTAGTTTTATATTCTGGTACAGATTTTCGGTTTCGAGGAAACTTTTTTTTAACTTGTGGAGTTAAAGACGCGATACTCTTTTCTTTAACAGCCATGTTAGATCCCATACTGTGGCAGGGTTTAGCGTGCGTTTTATTGTTTTCATGGAGACTCAAAATAAATATCAAAGGGTAGCTAAAACTCAGCGAAATTGTCTGTGCGAAAACAAAACTCCCTTGGCTAGTCGACACTCTTCGCACTGAAAGTATACGTGGAGATGAACGCTAATAACCAATGATACATTAATATTTTTACTGTGAAGTTGTGTGTGCATATTTATCTCCCTTTATTGATTCATTTTTATTTAATTTGTTAAACACACTAGCCACCTTTGTTACATGTAGTAAAGAGGAAGACGATATGATAGATTGCTGCGGAAGTTGTGAAGAAGTCTCCAGTTGCACATAGCAGTTGTAACAGCAACAAAAATCAAGTTTCACAATTTGTTTATTTAACTTGGCATATTACAAATTTATGTGTGGTAAGAAGGCCTTTATATCAAAGTGCTATTTTCGCTTCACACGATTCCAGCTCAAACTACCTGAAGAAGTTCCAATCATAGAAATAAGGAAAGCACAATGGCCTATTTCGGAATATTTTCCAACCCGTGCATTGCCACGGGGAATATTTTGAAGGCATGGGCCGTGCCTAACTTAAAGAAATTATATGCTGTGCTATCCATCATAGTAGAAAAACCCAAAGACAAGGAGCCAAAGGGACAAGAACAACACCGTCTCAGAACAAGCCACTGATCTCTATTGTAGTAGGCTGGATCGTGGACCGCGGCCTCGGCAGCTGGGGCCGAGGGTCGCCACCGGCGGCCATTGATTGACACCAGCCAATGCATGGGACTCTATGGAAAGAACGAGAAAAAGTGCCGTATCCCCTCGTTTCTAAGCTGTTGTCGGCACTGAAACTTTATGGCTGCTTTTCGAAAAGCCCGTCAAATAGCTTGCGTAGAAACATTGAAACTGACAGCCCTCGCAGTTCTTAAAAATAAATATTTTGCTGTCAAGAGTGACTCCGCTGGGCGAAAAATGTAGTGCAGCTCAATGAGGCGAGAGTTACCTAGACTTGCCGCGGGGTCGGTGGCGGTTTCTTTGAGTTAGGTCTAGCAGACGACAAGCTCGAAGGCTCTGCTACGCGGAATTCGCTCACTCCCGGAAAGCCGCTGTCGAGATGAAACGTCTTTGTCATTCATCAACTTTTGGGCTTCCCTAGGTCGGTCTCATTGACGGCAAGTTTCTTTGTTTACTCCAGTACGAGAGCAACCTTGCCAGCTCAGCCGTAGGTGCTCCGGTGCGTTTGATTTTTTTAATCGGCGACCGAACATTTGAAAAATACCGATTGGATCTCCAAGCACCCAACATAAGGATCGCAGGACACCGTAAAATACTCGCCTACGAGCACAGCGTACATGCTTCAATATTCTTACTTTGGTGCGTTTCTCCCTTAGATTTGCGTGTATTGCCTGGTGTCAAGCAATGGCCGCCGGTGGCGATACCAACGGGCTCCCGATCTGCGATCCAGCCCACTACAATAGAGATCAATGGAACCAGCGCAACAATTATTTAATTTAACACAGTCTTCCTTTTTTTCTTCACAGATCACGAGCACAACCCCTGGTCATCGGCAGGCACCACATTTGAAGGTCTCAAACAAAAAGACGCGATGACGACTGCAGTCTTAAGCGTCCGGTGAATACATCAACACTAGATCCGGAAAACAGCGGTGTCTCATCGTCCAAAACAAACCTTAGCTCACAAGCAACGGTTTGGTACAATTTTATGATAAACAAAAATAAAGAAGAAAATTAGAAAAAATCATTCTGCTGGACAAAGAAAATAGACTAGAGTGACAATAACGTCCGTGTCTCTTCACCCAAAGTCAAAGAGGGCAAGGACAGAACGAGCGGGTTGGCTTCTCGTTTTCTTCTCAAGTTTAATCAAAGAGAGCCTACTATACTCCGCTTCACCTTATATTGTACAGCAGCCGTTGACAGCAGCGAAGGCTAGAAGCGCGAGCTCGTAACGTTTGCAGTCGCCATTGGTGCACGAGAGCTCGTGCCGCCGAGATGTGCCCTAAAGCAAGGTGTCGCGCTTGTAGCCTTTCCTGCGGTACAACACAAGCTGAAACAAAGTAGAGTACAATTTCCGGCGCTCAATATCTTTATTGTTTCCTTAATATTGATGTTGATGAGCTAGCTGGGCTCCGCTTCTGTGCGAACTCGGGCACTGCTAGCACCACTTGCACGTTTGGTAAGCGGGAGCACGCGTTGAGCGCTGAACGTGCACGCGCGAGCAGCAGAAAGGAGGAAATTAAGAGCAGAGGAGGAACATCAGTGCCACGAGCCAGTTTTCTGGCCACACGGATGAGTGCCGCCAGCTAATGGTTGAAGTAATGGATTGTTCAAGATGGCCGCCGTGGGACCGCCGCCTTAAGGCCGGTTCACACATACAGCGGAGCGCTCAGTTAGTGCCTCATGAGCGCTGGAAGCAGCGCTCATGTGGCACCGACATGCGCGTGACGTAGCGCTCGGTTAGCGCTCCAGAAGTGCTTCAGTAGGCGTTCGTTTAGCGCTTGAACAGAGCAGTGTAAGCGCTCTCACACTGCTTGTGAAGTGCTTGCTGCTGCGGAACAGCGCGTGCATGGCGATTCCGTTGTTGTTGTTTTTCCTTTGGAATTGAAGGCAGAGGAAGTAGAAGAGTCGCTCTCCAAGCAAACGGTCGGGTAGACGATCCAGAGTCATGGACTTTGAGCGACTAATTGATTGGGTGCGACCTCATCGTTTTCTATTCGACATGCGTGACCCTGGTTTCAAAGACACGCAGTTAAAAATAATCAACTTGAAAGGGCTTTGTTTCTCGGTCCCTCAGCCTGAAAACAAAGTTCGCCGGGTTCCCGTCGATATCTTGGTGGCAAAAGATTTCGCGCACTTAGAAGGCTCTTCTGGGCGTTAAGCCGTCCACACGCATATGCACTAATTACGTATGTAACAGCATTTTTCGCGTTCCTCTTTCAGCGTCCCACATGTTTGCCATGGTGTTGCTGATGCACACCCAACCACAGGAACCGGAACCGCAGTGCACGCGCTAATCCGCAGCAGTGACCACGGTACAAGAAGCGCTAAGAAGGAGCTACTGAAGCGCTAACAAGGTGCTAAAAAGATGCGCTAAGCGCGCGCTATACAGAACTACAGGTTTTCCCGCTCATTTTAATCCAAGCGACGACCAATTTAATCCCGGGGTCACTCAATTTAATCCAAGCGCCATACAATTTAATCCAAGCGCCATACAATTTAATCCCAGGGTCAGTGAATTTAATCCACAATATATATATGCACTTATTGTGATCAGTGGTCGTGTTTTCGCTTACAGATTTGGTAACTTAGAACAATTGTTTATATAATAAGAATTTTTAGGGGGCAATTGATAAGTTGATTACTAATGTGATTACTTTGAGTTACTAGTCCCACCATTGACGAGGCTTAATTGATATATTGGTTACTCTTCTTAGAGCGCAGCTCTTAGGCACCCGTTTCCAGGCTTGAGTGGCGTCGGCGTCGCCGTCGGCGTAACCACGCGGTGCATGATGGGTAAATTCCCCCGCTAAATTTAGCGGAAAAATTTCCCCGCTAAACCGAGCGGAAAATTTTCCCCGCTAAATTTAGCGGAAAATTTGCCCCTAAGTCTAGCGGAAAATTTGCCCCGCTAAATCCAGCAAAAAATTTTCCCCGCTAAATTTAGTGGAAAATTTTCCGCGCTAAATATTGCGGAAAGTTTTCCCCGCTATATTTAGCGGAAAACTTCCCCGCTAAATCTAGCGGAAAATCTTCCCAGCTAGATTTAGCAGAAAATTTGCCCCGCTAACTCTAGCGGAAAATTATCCCCGCTACATTTAGCGGAAAATTTCCCAGCTAAATCTAGCGGAAAGTTTTTCCCACCATATTTAAGTTTCCCGCTAAATCTAGCGGAAAAGTTTCCCAGCTAGATTTAGCGGAAAAGTTTCCCCGCTAGATCTAGCGGAAAATTTTCCCCCTATATTTAGGTTTCACCACTAAATTTAGCAGAAAATTTTCCCAGCTAGATTTAGCGGAAAATGTTCCCCGCTAAATCTAGCGGAAAATTTTCCCGCTAAATCTAGCGGAAAGTTTCCCACTATTTTTAGGTTTCCCTGCTAAATCTAGCAAAACATTTTCCCAGCTAGATTTAGCGGAAAATTTTCCCCGCTAAATCTAGCGGAAAATTTTCCCTCGCTAAATTTAGCGGAAAATTTTCCTGCTAGATCTAGTGGAAAATTTTTCCCGCTATAGTTAAGTTTCCCGCTAAATCTAGCGGAAAATGTTCCCTGCTAGATTTAACAAAAAGTTTTCCCGCTAAATCTAGCGGAAAACTTTTTCCCGCTATTTTTTGCGGAAAACTTCTCCCGCTCAATCTAGCGGAAAATTTTCCCCGCTATATGAGGTTCCCCGCTAAATCAAGCGGAAAATTTTTCCCGCTATATTTAAGTTTCCCCGCTAAATCTAGCGGAAGATTTTCCCAGCTAGATTTAGCGGAAAATTTTTCCCGCTACATCTAGCGGAAAATTTTTCCCATTATATTTAGGTTTCCCCGCTAAATCTAGCAAAAAATATTTCCCAGCTAGATTTAGCGGAAAATTTTCTCCGCTAAATCCAGCGGAAATATTTCTCCACAAAATTTAGCGGAACATTTTCCCGCTAAATCTAGCAGCAAAATTTCCCCACTAGATCTAGCGAAAAAATTTCCCGCCAAATTTAGCGGAAAGTTTTCCCCTAAATGGGAGGCGAGCAGGAGAGGAGGAAAGGCAAAGCCCCTCTCCATACCTTCCCTGCTCCTCCTCAAGAGCTGCGCGCTAATTCGGCGTTACATGGAGTTGTAAACGGCTTTCATTTTTTTGTTACCTCGAGTTATTGCGGCGCACTCGTATATATTTAAGTTGAATGGACGTTTTGTTTCTTCTTTCTTATTACTCGACTTATCATTGATACTATTCAGATGATACAAGTACAATTGCGATTTATGATAACTCTTTTGAGAACTTCGCGCTATTATTGACGCACTGATATTATTTAAAGTTTAGTTGAGGTATGGCTTCCACTTCTAATCATTTCGACCTATTAATAACAAAATCTGCATGATAAAAGTTCAACAAGCATTATTAAGTACTCTGTCAATTGCTTTCACGAATTATTGGTAAAAATATAACTCTCATTTGATATTCTGCTCACTTTTTGGTTATATAGCTATGTATATTGACGCGAATAAATGTAGAGTAGCAAACATTTTCATTACTCAGTCGATCAGTTTGATTTAATATTGACAAATGCTACGTCATATAGCTTCAGCTAAGACTTTGATTACTCCTTTCATTACTCCGTGTTTTTAATCCCACAATTGACATTAAATCAGCCCAATCAACTTAGTGGGAAATTGTTATCTTTACCCGATATATTAGTCACAAAACTGAGATAATATCAGTATTATTGTCATGGTGATCACTTTGAGTTACTAGTGACCCGTCTGACTTTCAATTAATCTAATTAACATATTCCTCACTCTTTATTACTTTGAGTTTTTATAGAAACAAGCGGTTTATTCTCAGCTCAGACACCATCATGATCACTCGTTTGATTACTTTGACTCACTATTCACCGAATGAAGTTTTATTCGGCCTAATTGACATCATGACCACCCTTGTGATTACTTTGAGCAAATAATAAACTAACTGATTTTTTATGAGCACAAGTCAAATCATAATTACTCTTTTGGAGTTTGATTCGGCCAAGCTAACATCTTGATGACATTTGACTATTTTCAGCTAATCAAACAAGCGATTTCTTTTGAGTTCAACCGACGTTTTGATCAGTATTTTGATTACTTCGAGTACTATTAACTCACTAGATTTTATGTCAGCCTAAATGACATGTTGCAGATTCCCTTGATTACTTTGAATTATTATATAACTAATTGATAGGCTATGAGCTCAATTCACATTATTATTACTATTTGACTTTAGTTACATTTACTTTTCACAAATGAACTTAAATTCGGCCAAATTGACCTTTTTATGACTCTTCATTACTTTGAGCTAATCTTCAACCAATTGATTTGTTATGAGCCGAAGTGATATTATGATTACCCTTTTGGTTACTTTTAATTACTTTTGACCAAAATATACATTAATTCGGCCTAATTGACGATTTGGCGACTTTTTATTAGTTCGAGTCATTACACTACCAACTCATCTATTATGACCCAAATTCATATTCATATTACTCTGTTGATTACTTCGAGTTACTAATGACCCAGTGGACTTTCATTTGGTTTAGTTGACATTGTGATGAGAATTTTGATTACTTTAAGCTAATATTTAACAAAATAGCTTATTACGAGCTAAACTGGCGTGATGACTACTCTTGCTTAATTTGTTTTACTATTGGCCTAATTCACGTTTTAGTGAATTTTTTAATATTTCGAATTACTAGTGCCAATTGATCTACTATAAGCTCTATTCAGATTATTATTAATCTTAATTACTTCAAGTTACTTTCGACTCAATGGACTTTAATTCAGCCCAATGGACATTGTGATTACTCATTTGATTACCTTGAGCAACTATCCAGCCAATTGAATTATTATAGAATGTTTATTGATATTATGTATATTTTTCGATTACTTTGAGCTACTATTAATCCAAACAACTTTAATTCAGCCTAACTGGCATTTTGGCGACTCCTTTGGTTACATCGTGCAATTACAGCAACAATTCATCGGTTGTGAGCTCAATTCAAACTAATATTACTATTTTGATTACTTCGGGTTACTTTTGATACAGATGACTCTAATTCGGCCTCACTAATATTACGATGGCTGTTTGATTATTTCGTGCTAATATTTAACAAAATTATTTATTATTTTCTCAATTAGCACTACGATTACTTTTTTACTACTTTGAGTTACTATTGACTAAATGGACTTTAATGCGGCCTAATAGACATTTTGGCTACTTTTTATTACTTCGTGTTATTATACCTCCAATTGAACTATGATAAACTCAGTTGACATTCTTATTACTCTTTTGATTACTTCAAGTTATTTCTGACCCAGCGAACTTTAATTGAATTTTATTGACATCGTTGATGACTCTTTTGTTACTCTGAGATAATATTCAACAAATTGAATTTTATATTATGATTATTGACGTTATGATTACTCTTTTGATTACATTTAGTTACTATTTATCCAGTTCACTTTATTTGGCCTAACTGACATTTTGATCTATTTATCTTTTAATCACTGCGTGTTATTATAGCACCAAATTTTCGTTTGTGAGCTCTAGTCACATTATTATTACTCTTTGAATTACTTCGAGTAACGCTTATTCCGGAGGACTTTAATTCGGCTTATTTGACATTTCGGCTACTCTTTTGATTACTTTGTGTTATTTTACCACCAACTGATCTATAATGAACTCAGTTGATATTATTATTACTCTAGTTATATTTGACTCAATGGACTTGAATTCAGCTTAATTGATATTGTGATGACTATATGATTACTTTGATCTAATATTCAATCTAGTCAAATAATATATGATGCTTATTGACATTATAATTACTCGCTTGATCACTTTAAGTTACTATTAATCGAATTGACTTCATATTCAACCAATTGGTCTTTTAAGAGCTTGGTTTACTTTGTTATTACTCTTTTGTCCCAATTAACTAATCTTAATGTGACTTAATTGAAATTGTAATGACGCTTGACTATTTTCAGCTAATTTTCAACCAATCGATTTATTGTGAGCATGATTGACATTACGATTAATCTTTTTTTATTCACTATTGACCCAATGGACTTTAAATCCGCCTAATTGGCATATTGGTACTAATTTTGAATGCTTGAAGTTATTGCGCCACCAATTTATCTATGATGAGCTCAATTTTAATTGCTATTACTCTTGAATACTTCCAGTTACTATTGGCCCAACGAACATTAATACGGCTTAATTGGCAATTTGATGACTCTTAATTACTTTGAGCTAATATCGAACCCACTGCGTTCTTATGAGCTAACTTTGCATTATGATTGGCCTTTTGATTGTCCTGAGCTGCTACTGACCCACTAAACCAGTCTGCCGAATTGACAGTTTGGTGGCTATTTTGATTACTTTGGCTCATTATACAGCCAATTTAATAATTATTGGTTGAATTGATAATTTGATTACTTTTCGATTACTGCTAGTCATTTTAAGCTACTTTATACTTCACTTCAACTACTGCGGACACCAGAGGGCGGCGTCGGACGAGAAGTCCTTCCAGTGAGCCCTTCTCCCCGTCCGACGGCTCCCTTTGGTGTCTGCGATACTTCCGAGGCAAGCGATCTTTGATTCCGTTATTAATAAAAAAAAATCAGCCAAGCATGACTGCAATGCTTGGTTTTTAGGATACTTAGAGCCCATAGATTAAGTTATGACCATAAATGAACTAACGCAGGACGTGTTCCAGTGCCCCTTTTAACTTATGTGGAACATGCTTGTGACATTGATGTGGACTGGAATAACAGGGAAGCATAAAACCTCAACGCAGTTTCAGCATAACGCAGCGAAAGAAATGCATATTACAAGTCATTATTATTTTGCTCATAATGGATAAGTCGAATGTTTCTTTAAGCTGTTAAAGCTTTCTTAAGCTATGCCACATTTTATTAACTTTGTCTGGACTAAAAGCAAGTATATTATTTACGTAATTTTTGTGCCCAATTCATAAAAAAAAAAGTTGCGGCGTTCATTTTTTTTTTTTTTTTGCGATTCGAGGTAAACTATAAAATTCCATGCAAGATTATTTTTCCAAGTCACGGGCGACCACCCGAGAATGCGACACGGTTTTTGTGAAGGAGGTCCTGTGAAAATATCAAAACGGCGGCCTTGTTTCGCTCAGTTACATATCTTATTGAAGGAATCGAGGGTCATACATTTCTCTGAAAATGGGATACATTTCCGAGGTTTTTCGCAATACTCTTTCTCGAATCTGGGATGTTTACTATTTAATTAATTATTGTTAAATCATTTTCAATTACGCAATCTTTTAGCATTCGTAGTCTCAGTTTGTATGCCTCTGTGTCGCATCACTACGTGTGTTTTTTGTTTTTTTTTAATATCGCAGCAGGAAGTTTAAGTGGGTAATATTTTCTGGGGAAAAGAAAGTAGAACGGCACATCTACGAATGAACAGTTTTGTATTGATTTCTAACATATATACAAAGCACACTTCAAGTTGTTCAGTGGATGCCATCTCTCCCTACACTGCTCGACAAAAGGGCACACAGTATCTTCACTCAAATACATCTAAAAAGACACGGCGTGACAATGCTGCGGTCTTCTACATGTCTGCTCCATCCAGCGCTGGAGCGACAAATTCAAAGCTGTGGCGATCGTAGGCCCTGCAGTCGGTTTGGTGAATTTTTTGCATCGCATCTTGCGTTGCAGATTGAAGTAGGCGCCAACGATGTTCCTTGACTGTGATGTCGTCGGGCCGTAGGAAAATCTCTTCGCTCCGCTCCCGCATGTAGGCCTTGACCCCGAGCTTGAATTTAGAAAATAACTCTTCTATAGGATTGAAAAAGGGGCTGTAGGGAGGCAAGTACATTACAGTGTGCAGGTCAGACACTGCGGCATCTTTTGCCCTCCTGTGAGCTGGGGCATTGTCCATAATAATAACCGCCTCGCAGTCTGGCTCAGCGGCTATGATAGCACGCGACACATCCTCTAGAAACTCATTAAATGTGAGCCAGGATACTCGATCCACCGTCTTCCACAGAAGCAAACCCTCGGCCGACATGCAGGCGAGAATGTTAATATTCGGCCCTCTTGAGGCTGTTGTTTTTTGTACGGCCTCCGTACCACGCTTAGACCGTCCAAACTTGCGGGAGCACCAAATGTTGAAGTTGGTTTCATCCACGTAAAACCTCAAAGTTTGGGGGCCGTCTTTTTCAAGCCAAGTGGCGAAGACCTTTCGTTTTTCTTTTACGTCTGCTCTGTTGCGGTCGGCCGGCTGCAAGGAAACTTGCTTCAGGCTGTATCCATGTCCGTCCAAAAGGCGGTCGATTGAAGAAGTGCTAATCGCCAGCCCGGGCCGTTGTCGTTGAAGCTCACTTTTGAGCTGTTTCAGGGTGTAGGTTGGATGGTCGTCCACCAGTTGCGTCAAAGAGGTCAGAACGTCAACGTTAAATGTTGATTTTGACCCTCCGCGGGCCTTTGGAAGATCCCTGTCTGTTTGCACGATAGATCTGGCGGTTTTGATGTTGATTCCGAGTGTTCGTGCGAGAGACGGCAGATCGCCACCGCGTCTTGAGCAATCGAGAAGCCTCGCTCGGTCTTGGGCAGAAACCGTGGCATACTTTACGCGAACGTCATTGGGGCCTTTGTTAGGTCTGCCACGTCGGCGACCAGACGAATCATTCATTTTCGAAGATTCTATCCAAAATAAATATAGACGCAGAGGCTTCAAAGTGGTCGTGGTGTGACGATACCTTTAACGAACCGCGTCGTCTGCTAACAGCTTCTGATATCCCGCGCGCAGGAAAACCAGAAACTTCAAGTGGGGAAACGAGAGACATTGTCACTAAAATTAGCAGACAATGAGTGTTAATCTTACTGCCTTAAGAAATGATTCAATATCATTTACCTAAATACTAAGCAATGGTTAGGAAAATATATTAATAGTTTTGTCTACCCATTTGAAGCTTCGGGTTTTCTAGTGCGCGGGATATCCGAGGCTGTTAGCAGACGACGCGCTTTGGCAAACGTATCGCCACACCCCAGCAGCTTTGAATCCTCTGAAGTAGTCAAAAAGGTTATCAGTATAACAATCCGACCGAATTAAAGTCCATCGTGTCAAAAGTACCTCGAAGTAATAAATATAGTAATAGTAGTCAGATTTGAGCGTCTGATAGATTAATTGGTTGTATATTTACTTTAAGTAATCAAACGTTACAAACATAAAAAGTCTGAAATAACCAGGCCCGATCTAAAATGGGCCGTCAAAATCAACGTTCCTGCACGTAGAAACATAAACTTTCTGTCAAACTTGTACTGTACAGGTCGGTTTTATTTCGCAAACTTGCAAGGCGTAGCTTCCTTTCTGTAAAAAATAGGGCCAAAAAACTTTCCAGTGTCAACGTCGGACGGCAACACAGACGACCGAGTCGAGTGGCGGGGCGCGTTTGGCGACCGTATTGATAAGTGGCGTCATGAGCAGCGTCGGAGTAGCCGACCAGCGAAAGAAAGCAGACGACACGCAGACGAAAATCCGTTGGCAGCAAAAGCGCCGTCGTTTCGCAAACGCGTTTTTTTTTCAAGTTTTGTTTTAATTGTTTGCATTTGTTTTTAAACCAAAGGTACATAACAAAAATATTATGTTCATTTTAATAGCCCCTGTTCGTCGCGAGCAGTCTCGATAAGGAGGTAGTGCCATCTATCAACACGCCAGGACCAAATACTGTGGGTGTACTGAACTGTAGGTGTTGCGTACCAAATACTGTAGGTGTTGCGTACGAATGCGGATAAATTGCTGGGGCACGTTTCGGTGGCGGGGAGGAGGGGGGAAGGGCTCCCGACGTGTTAGAGTTATATAAACAGGACTACTACGTCACATGGAAGAAGAATACCGGGCCGGTCATCTCCTTTCATTTTCTCCTCAATAGGCTTTTTAAATTATTTGTGAGCCCGGAGGGTCATGCTGTACTCTGGAGTTGTAGTCCAGGGTGCCAGAAAAGTATCGGACGTGGCCAGCCATACTCCTACTCCTCACTAAGTCTAGACAAGTCCTCACGGCTGCTGGAGGTCCGTGGCTCAACGGGGCTCTAGCGAAGATTAATGGGTGCATTGGAAGCGAACGCTGAGTTTAGTTTTATGCGGTGCTGAGATGCTCTACTTCATCAACAGGACAATCGAAATCGACACCATGGAACTTCTCTGGATGGTCAAAGAGCTTCCAAAATGCTACGCGCAGTATTGCATGCAAGAATTTTTAGAGGTAGTCTCTTGGGTCAATAATAAATCAACATGTTTAATAGTAGTCATAATGCCAGTTCGGCTCACAAT
>JAZHYW010011661.1:0-32901 GCA_037355805.1 Ixodes ricinus
CTTTTTCTGACGCGGAATGAAAACAGAGCAGATGCCGCTTCGGCCCAATCATCATTCTTACTGGGGAGATGTAGTAATTTTTTTACAGCAGGAACCTTCTAGTCAGTGCGTAAATAGCGGGTCGGAAGCGTAAAAATAATTGCTGGAAACAATGTTTGTTTTCATACCTACAAAACCAACAGCGATAGCGAACGGCAAAACGACCTCCTTTTCCCGGGCTGCTTGGCGTTGCCGCTGCGCGGCGCTGGTTACTGCCTGGAGAGGTATCTTCAGCTCATTTACAATGGCAAGAAGAGAAATTTGCGTTTTGTTCTCGAGAAAGAATTCGGAGGGACACCCGAGATGAATTAATACGGTTTTGCTAAACGTAGCAAGGATTTTGATTTTGGGGGGAGGAGAGGAGGCGTCAGCAAAAATGAAAGATTCTCGGGAGTGGGGGGGGGCGGCGGCAAGGCACCCTTCTGACTCACGCAGTATCAACATTGTATCTCCTGCGGGGCTCCTTCCACACATAATCCTCTATATGAAAGATGCGTGGAAGAAGGCCTTCTTTTTACTTAGGTTATAGATCTGGCGGTTTGAATACGATGCACTTCGCTTAGTGCGATATGCCCGTATATGAGTGCATTCGATGCAGCAACTGGGCCAATGCAACTAAGTCCATTAAATATCAGCGTAGCTGTAAGCGAAGATTTCTGAAATGCACACGCTACAACTGCGTACACAGAAAACCTCGTCGCCTGCCGTGCGCGAACTATTTTTGCACTTTGCACTTTGCGTACACTGACACCTGGAATTGCGTGCGTTCTCCGAAAAGTCTGCGTTGGCAGGAAAGTTCGTGATGAAGGTCGGCTATATTGAGACGAGCACCTGGGTAAAAAATGGCGGTTCCCGGGATTGCGGCTCCGGCAGATCACATCGTGAGTGTAATGTTCACCCATGGGATCCGGCCAACTCGTCGAAAACCAGCCGCTGGTCGACGAAAGCCAGCATCATCGATGGTCAATTTATCAATAGGCAAATTCGTATTAGGGCTCGTGGGCGAGCGCAATAAAGACGTTCTGTCGAAGGGCGATTCCTCTAATGGGATAAATGACGGACTGAGTTCTGATTTTGTGATTTCTTACCTTTTGACCTAAAATTTTTGTTGTCTGGATAGGGTAACTATTGTCCGCCTTGCTGACCAGAGTACGCGTGGGGCTTCCGGTGTGCATAATATTCAGTTATTACAGGAAACACTGCGGGGAAGCTATTGTTGCGCTATGACCCGGTTACGGGGCTACGCGATCGTCATCGATGTCGTCTCCTTTTCAGCCTTTGAAAGCGAACACCGCTCGCGTTATAAGGCTCGAAGCGATTATACTGTCAGTGGCTACTATAATGTTGAATGGTCAAGGAACTATTGATTCGTTCTACATAGCATGGGATACCATGTTTCGCAAACGCAAAAATTGAGAAACATCATCCGCCGAAAACTCGGCTTGCCAGGAAAGGTCGCTTTCCCGCCTGGTCGGATTTCAGCTCGGTGCACGTGACCTCTTGACCGGCTTCTCCTTGATACAGGTTGGCGGCGAAGGAAAAGAAATGCGATACTCTGTCTGCATGCAGAGCCTATTCTGATTACTCTATGTCTGGACTGGGCGCAATTATCGTTAAACCACAAGATTTGAATGAAAAAAATAAAAAATCTTGAGGAGAACTGAAGACGAGAGGAACTTTAGGATATTGAAAGATGCTGTCATCTCGGTATACCCTTTGTTATTTTCCTTTATTACTTTTACTGCTTAAGGATGTCGCAGACTTATAAGGCGGGTGGACAGGGTAGGTTATTACGTGCTGATATTCTTGCGCGACGTAGTGACCGTCCCTCCCTTTCATTGGCGTAACCAGGGAGGAGGGTTATGGGGCTTCCTCCGTCCCCTGGTCGCGACCATCCCAGCCACCTCGACCGTCTTCCCCCCCGCACCCCAAAATGATTTGCTGCCTTGGAAAGTGACAAGTTGTTATTTTCAACAGAAAAGGGCACACTAGGGGTCAATTACCCTGCAGGATTTTAGGGATTACTACTGCGGCGCAGTATTAGTTTTAATATGTCAGGAAAAAATATTTTGGCTTGTAAAGCGGCGTCAGTTAGCCTCTGCGACGAGTGTTTCCTGCGACCGTTGCCCTCCTGACGAATCGGCCTATTGGACGAAATGAACCGCCGACAGGTTGACCGTCGTGAGTTATCCTGACCCTCACCTCATCTCATTGCGATCTACCACGCAGGACGACATTGCATTCTATAGGAGGTGCGCATCGAAACGTTTAAATTAAGAGGACCCGCTAGGTGGGCAATGATTGCCGGCAACTTGCTGCTTACTGCGACGGCCACAAACGTTTCTCGGCGAAGGAACCTGTTGTGCGAAGGTCTGTACACGAGACCTCCCTTGCCTAGGCTACGCGCGTGGACGTTGTCCAGTCGACCGCTTACGCTGCATTCTCATATTCTAGACGAATCTGGAAATATGTTACTCTGAACCAAGAAGCTTGTTTTTTCCCTCAAGTTACAGGATTTCGTGTGCAAAAAAAAAAGTGTTTCTTTCTTTCTATTTTACACAGCATTTACCTTTGAAATTACTTAGGCTTTCGTTGCGGTGGAGAAACGTTTTCTAAAATACTCTGGCACAGCACCGCTAATGCAAGTGCCAAAATTAGTGCTAGCACTGAGCAAAATTGCGTACATTGTTAGCAAACACCTTGATATTTTACAACCGACGTATGTTAATGTGCACACGTTTGCAGCTACTCTTTCATGCAACTTGATACTCTTGGTGGCAATGACACCATTGTCACGGTCCTGAGGGTCTTCCCCATCACCCTTGCAGCTTGAGACTGCCCAAGATGGTAAACGAGCATGCGTTACTCAGTACTTAATAATGTGGATGATTTCAATTCGTGTATCCTGCTTTTCGAACCGTCTCGGGGGGGATTTACGATGGTCAGAATAGACGATTTGCAATTTTCCCCAGCGCCCCGGCCCGCGCGCATTTGAATTGTGGAAAAGACTGTCCCTCACTAGCCGCTCTGTAGCCAGAGATTGTATTGCCATAAACTTATCTCCTCTTAATTCTCTGTTTTCGATTCTATTACTATTTTATCTATTCGAGCTAATGACACCTTGACGGCACCTAAGTGCTATATTTACCTTCTGCGCGCAATATTTCTTGTATATATATTGTGTTGTGTCTTTATTCCGCCTTTTTCGACGAAATTGCTGACCGGACCAGCACTTTACGCTGCTTCGCGCGTCACGTTTCACGAAATGGTGTTGCTACCTATTTCATCCACTGTTATCTGTTCTTTGATTTATTTTGACCGCCGTGCAGTCGGGAAGAAGCCGTTTATGAACCACCGTTGTTAGGCAATCAACAATCGACGCGAGAACCGGTGCTGTGATTCGGCTGCCCATATCAACTCTATGACTCATATATAGCGTAATACCCCTTCAAGTGCCTTAACTGACCAAAGATACAACACGCCGCTTTGCTGTCAGCATCAAAGGCATAAGAGCATTAGTTGGTTGACAGACTTGGTATTGTTGGTCAAGCAGGTTATTGCTGGTCGTGCTCATCTTCTTTGTCAATGCATTCCAAATGTTCCGAGTGATTGCCTTGGTAATTCACTAATTGTAACTTGAAAGCACATTTGCAAGTTTTGTCCTCTGATCCTGAAGTTATCAGCTTGTAAATATTAGACGAAGGTGCCTGCAATTTGACACAGAAGGCTTCTGTACTGCAAGGTCCATCTATCTTCACAATACCTGGTGGTTGGGAATGAATCTCCCAAAGCTCTCTAATTATTTGTATGATTGTATTCTTTTTGTTGTTCTAAGTGATGTGGCTTCCACATGGCTTTGTATTTTCAGAAGTGGGCCTTCAACTCCTTCCAACTGGTGTAAGCCCTGCTGTACTTTACTGACAGCGGCCCCAAAGTGCCAGAATGAAGAGCTGAAAGCACTGATTTAGTGGAAGAAAACTGGTGACACCACTGGCTAGAGAACTGGACCGGGCAGTCATCGGCTGTTTATGCTCCACTTCTATTAGCTCCGAGATGTTTCGGTGGCGCCGCTTTCTTAGTTTCCGTCCGTGACGTCACAAACAAAATTTGCCTTGTCCTGATTGCAATATTTGCCTCTGCCCTCCACCTGTAATTGACAAGATTTCCCTCCCTGTTAACCGGCGATTGGTAAAGCATTGTCAGTATACTGAAAGCTATGAAGACCGGCGAATCACCAAACCTCAACCACAGTTTTACCGCTTGCTGGTCGCGCACATTGCTAATAGTCTAGCATCCTTTAATTTTATTAATGCAGTGTAGGCGAAGCAATGCCGAGCAAGAAAAGTGAAGGGAGCGGGACAGGAAAGAGAGAGAAAGAGAGACCGAGAGAATGGGAAAGCACCTAGGAGACACTGAGAAGGAGAGTAGGTTTCCCTCCTCTGACCTTCCTAGTGCTTGGGCTCTCTCCCCTCGTCTGGCGTTGCCTTCATCATACTCCACGTAACTATAGTCTGTTACAACTCCAAGGAAGGTAAGGCCGAAGGAAGGTAAGGGATAGGAAGCAGACTCAATGCTGGAGAGGAGAGGAGGAAGCAGATGGAATCTGAAGGAGGAACTTCCTCCTCTCCTTCATTTAATCTTCTTCCTCCTCCCCCTTCCCCTCGCCCTATCTTCTTGAGCTGCAACTTAACATAATGAAACAGAGTATAGAAGGACATGTTGCTTTTTAAACAATCAAGACTCATGAAGGATTGATAACGCCCTGTTATTATATTTTGTATTTTTAGTGAGATAGACCGATCTCACCTAGCATTTAGTGCAGCAGCGTAGGCCACCACCCAACTTTAGTTCACAGAGAGGAAAGGCAGCAGTGCCAAACACCTCGTGCCGTTTCGTACTTTGCATACACCAGCTCCAGGAGGTTGGGGCACTGTCTGAGAAGACCCCAAGTTCCTCGATGTGCGTGTGGCAGCAGTGGCTTTGCCAAACTGGTATATTGAGGAAATCGGTCTGTAACTAAAAAAATTGAAATTATTTTTTTTAGGATACGTATTCCTTATTTCAATATGTGCCAAATATGGTATTAGAGTGTACACATCCTGAAGCAAAATTTTGATTTCGAAAGCAATGCAGAAAAACTACGATTTGCGACGAGTGTTTGAAGGTAGTGAAATCATTGCATAAAAGTTCAAAAAAAAGACAAACTTACGCGAGTAAAGGTAAAAAAAATAACTTTTTTTTCTACCTATAGCGCCCGTCTGCTAACTGCACCGTCTGACCTGCTCAATAGCCGACAGTAACATCGGCCCTGCGGCTTTCGTCGCTGCTCGGCAACCAGCGATCGCACCAGAGCAGACAACCTTTTAGTCATAAACGGTGCACACTTTCGGTGCCTAATTGTCAGAAACATTGTTCTTTTCTTTCCCATGCGGCAATTAATGGGCCTGTTGCATTAATCAAACCGATGGTTCGTCGAATAATTTCAGCTGCATGTGGTGTGCTTTTGCCGTGACCGTGGGGCTCCCCTGAGCTGCCATAAGGCGTCTGTGCCGTTGCCATCATCTGTCAGTTTTTGTACCCAGTCGAAGTGCGCATATACTTTAAATTACTAAATAAACAAACAGATTTTTTACTTTTATCAGAGTAAGTTTTGTTCTTTGAAATTTTTTTCTGCGATTCTTTCGTATTCTTTAGGCACACTCTGTAATAAATCGTAGCGCGATACATTCAGAAGCAATTTAACAAGTGATCTGATAAGCTTCCCAGATGCGGAACCTTACGATAGAGCAATACTATTAGTGAGGTACCCAGAATAGTGCTGATTTTGCTCCTTGTTATTGATCCGACACTGGTACTGTATCGAATAACAAGTTAATTCAGGTCGGCACTGTTTTACTGTTGATTAAGCTCTGTGCCGTATATGTGAACTATCAGCTAGACGTTTCTCAGAAGAGTTGATAACTCTTGCATGTTTGCAGGTACACACAATTATGATAATGGAAGGGCTTTTGCTACACCACCTAGGCGGTGTGTAGCAGTGAAGAGAATTATAGTTTGGCAAGGTAAATTACTAGAAATGTATGTTGATTTCAAATTTCAGCAATACAGTGTCCTACAGTTTTTTATAATAGGTCATTTATTTTTGATACTGACTTTTCAAAGAAAAGCTTGCAGTACGCTGTCAATTTTCAGACTTTGAACTTTTTATGCCCATTGACATTTTGCAGGACTGTCACTTACTCCTAAAGTTACCGGCCATGAGCGATAGAAAATGAAATTACTTTAAAGGGTAGAGTAGTGCGTATAAATATGTTTGATGTGAACTGTTAAAAATAAGATTGTACTTGTTCTTTCTTCTTTTTTTGGGGTTACTGCAACAACTTTTATGCACTAATTTTATTGTCTAAATTTTAACCATGTTCACCATAAGAACGTATTTTTTTATACAAAAAAGACTTACAAAACATTCCTTTAAAATAAACCAAAACATCTCATCACACCGCGCCGAAAACGCTTGCACTGCTGCGGAAACATGGGGGCAGGCTGTACACCCCAGCCTTGTCTGCTTGTTGAACCGGATTTATTTTTTCTCACACTGTGCCTGTCGCTCTACGGAGGCGGGGAGGGACGCTCCAGATAGCCAGCGGGTACGTGGCGCGCAGTGTGGCGGAGCTCACGTAGTAGCCCCCTGTAGCCTTGACTGAGGCAGCCTGCGACGCGTTGCATGTCGGTAGATCTGCTGAGACATTAGTTTTAAATAAAGTTTTCGTGTATTTGAGAGCAAAAAATTAGTGTCTCCATAATAGTATGGCCAGAACGTAGTTGAAACATTAGACAATAAAATGGGCTACTGAATTTCGTTGCAGTATCAACTTTAAGAAACATTTTTGCTTGTACCGCTATTTTCAATATAGGTAGTATTAGGATTAACTTGAAGAAACTGTCTTCCAGTCACTTTGAAAAGTCCACTCCGCCTGGTTTGCAAGGTTCATACGATGTTGTCGAAACATCTGGTCTGTTGATGGTCAGTACATTTAACTTAAGCAACGTGGCACATGATTTTCTGGTCCCACACCAGCACTACGCAGGGAGAGAATGGCCAACGGACTGATTGCAGGAAGAGTAATTGATCCACTACCACGGATAACGAGCAAGCTGCGACATCTCGAAGGAGCAGTCAGATTGACCTGAAACAGCTGCGACGTCAGAAAGAACTAGTGGGTTATTTAAAATAAATAAGTTAAGGTGAAAAATCATTATCATATTGTCTTATCAAATTCTGCAAAAGCTTGGAAATAATTTATTTCAATATTTTAGGACTGATTAAGGAAAACCTGTGAACTTATGGTATGGCTCTATCAAGATTTTGCGCGTATCTCGTCACCTACTGGATTTCCTCTGATGCTAACGAAGAAGGAACATAGATACTGACTTTCATTGAAGGAAAGCATAGTTTTGGGGACTGCTGCATGAAGCCCATGGGTGAAGGTACTGGAGCACAGTCAATTTCACGGTGATCAAGGCTTGTGTACCACAGTTGAAACGGCGTGCCGTACACTGTCTAAATACCCCTGTCAGGCGGGCATTTAAATGGCCTTCAAAATGAACTCCTTCGAAGAATTGATGAATCAGCTCGACCTCGGCTCTGCATGACAGCACGTAGTGTTCGCAGATATTTTGAGTTTATGCAGAGGTATTCCCAAGTGACCACTCTGACAGGGTATAAGCCAGTTTGTGCCCAAGGTAAATGAGCTCTTGCCACGGCATGTGCGAAAATGTATAATGTAGGAAATAGTTATTTCGTACATGATGCTACCTGTTTATGCCTTTCCCTTCACACTTCCTGACTTTTGAAGAAACCCCATAAAGGCAACAGAAAATGCTCTCAGAAATCACCGTTAAAACTGCAGGTGGATGCGAAGAGTGCTCCGTAAGTGCATGACTCCCAGGAGGTTGTGAGAACTCCCGTCGTTTACATGTTAAGTAACTCCCAAATGGATGGAAAGAATAGACCCATAAATACACGTAAAGCTTTCCATATGGATGTGGAAAAGGATAATTCTAAGTGCATAAAACTCCATATGAATGTGAAAAAAATAGTCTATAAATGCTCTTAAAGCTCTCAAAATGGATGGAGGAATAGTCCCAGCAATGCAGCCAAAAACGCCCATATGGATGTGGAAAGAATGAGTACCACAAGTGCACATAAAAAACTCCTGCATATGAATGTGAAAAAATAGTCACATAAATGCACGTAAAAACTCTCAAATGGATGTGAAAGGAATAGTCCCAGCAAATGCACGTAAAAACTCCCATATGGATGTGAGAAGAATAGACCGTACCACAAGTGCACATAAAAACTCCTATATGGATGTGAAAAATAGTCCCATAAATGCACGTAAAAACTCCCAAATGGATGTGAATAAACAGCCAACAAATGCAGCTGAAAACTCCCACATATGGATGTAGCAGAAAGGAACACTACTAGAAGTAGGTCCACGTAAGGACTCCCAGGTGTGGATGCCAAAGAATATTCCCTGTGAGTTCACGTAAGAAACTCCCACATAGGATGTGAAAGAATACCCCATGGGATCCACACTCTAGGAACACTTTGATGAAAGTAAATAAATACTCCCATTGATCCACGAACCGACTCCCGTGCTGATGGGAGCTCTGTACTTACCCCTTGCACCCCCAAAACTCTGGCCTGCATGGGAGTCAACTCCGAACTCCCAACCCGCAGAGTATAAAAAACCTCCCCGAATGGGAATGCGCTAGAAAAGGACAAGCGATTTACGCCCCATCTGGAGTATATTTTCGTTTAGTGTGTATAAGCAAGAAGCAACGCCTAATTCGAATAATTAACCACACCCTATCCTTTTTTTAAAGCTGTCATTGACCCTAATCAACGCCCCACCTTTCTGTCCTCCGCAGCGGCGAATGCGAGCTTTCGATTCAACCGCAGACAAATCAGTCGCCGAAGCACGTATGGCAAGAACGTGCGCCAGACAGCGCAGCCCGCAGACGATAACTATATATAACCTCCCCCCCCCCCTCCCCCGTCGCTCTGCGCGTCATCACGACGCGTCATCCATCTTGACGCCGCCGTTTATTCCACCCCCACCTTTACATGCACAAACACAGCTAACCGCCATGGTATACCTAACTTGATTTATGATGGGACGATCTCTATTCTCGCATGGCTGCGGTTTCGCGCACCCTGGGCGGAGCCCACCAGTGACACTTATAGAGCGTACTCTGAGAGACGTCACGTTTGAACCGTGACGTCTAACAACCACAGCAGCGGATATCCAAACCCCGCGCATACGCCCTCGCGCGCACCGTCAGGTTCAAAACCAAAATCGCGCGCAGGAATGAAAGGCTTTTTTGAACGCGATAGCAAAACCGAACAAACGGGAAATCGCACTTACGCAACCTCTAGACATTCTCCCTAGTGGTGTGCAAGCTGCGAGTTCGTTGGACCAGCCTACCGGTGCGCATTCGATCACGTGATCTCTCTCTCCACAAAACGCGCGCGAGGACACCTCGGCCGCGTGACACAGGAGATTGCGGCTTCATTGGCACCGCTCGCAAGTAGAGCTTCACTCCCACGGTCAGCTCAAGGGGTAACGGTGTCTGGGCCCGCACTCTCAAAGCCCCAAATGAAAAAAAATAAAAAAAAAACGAAAGAGAGACAAGAGATGGCGCCTAAACAGAGGGGCTCAGAGGCAAACAATAGCGCAGCGGTGGTCAAACCCCAGGCTCGGCTTTTGGCTCGGCTCGACTTGGCAGGCACGGCGGGTACAGCCGTCCGCGAGCGGCTTCCATAAATCAATTACGCCTCAGGTGAAAGCCACCAGGAAAACTCGGGTCACGTTTTCACTCCTCGGAGAGGGGAGGAGGGGGGCGCTCCGCTTTTATATTCCGAGCCGGCATACAGGTGTCTCTTTCCAATACAAACACGCGGCAGCGCTGTTTATATACGTTGCTTTCGGTTTCCCCCTTTCTCTCGGCCGTCTTTTTATTTTTAATCTATACTCCGTTTCAGCTTACAATAGACCGCAGAAGGCGCTACGAGCCAAATCCAAGCCAATCCAATGCCTCGTGAGTGTCACGCGCCCTTCGAGAGGCGCCGCCGCGACGCGCGATCCGCCTAACAACGTGACACGTTCACAACGTTGGATTGGCTTGGATAGCTCGAAGTGCGTCCTTTGCAGTCCATCGTAAGGTAAAGCGCAACGTAGCGCCGGGCCTTTTATTTATTTATTTTTGTCTTACACGTGCGGGCCGTCTTATCGCGGGCCACCGCGGTCGTTAACTATTACTCATTGGAAGTTAGCAGCACGTTCCGTGGCTTAATGATACGTTCGTGGCGGGTAGGCTCGTACCCTGAATGTAAATGAGGCGTGGTCCAAAAACAAGACAAAAGCCGCGACGGGCCTGCGTGGCTATGGTGTGCCTAGATTTCGAGAGCGTTTCCATCCGCGCGACTGGGGTCACGTGGTTTTGTTGGCCACGTTTGCAGCGCGAGCTGCTCCGAGGAGGTGTCGAACGAAAGCGTCGATCGTCCGGAAGCGTCTCTGCCTCTTCCACCCGCTTCCACACTCTGTCACGCGAGAGCGAAACGTATGCGCACTCGCGATCAATCTGCTCGGGGTGGTTTGAATTGCGCCCTCTCTCAAATCTAGGCTCCACCCGTGCGTGGCCGTATGCTGCAGTGTTACGTTTATTTATTTTTTTATTATTATTATTTATTATAGCACACGACGAGGTGGAAGGTATGCGACTCCGTTCTGTGCACTAAACTGCACATCGCTAGTTTTCTCGCTCTATCTCTCCTTTTATTTTTTTTAGGGTAATTTAGTTTTACTTTTTACTGTCACGATCCCGTGTCTGTCGGTCCTGCTCGGAAAAACGAGACCACGCGCGGTTAGAGATAAGGTTTAGCAGTGTTTACAGTTGGTGGCGGTGTTAGCCCGTGCGGTGAGGCTGCTGAGGTCGTTTGGGTGCAGGAAGAGACGCTACAGAGTTGTTGTGGGGGTTATGGAATGCAGTTTGTTTGTTTAAGGAAATTCACGAGGAAGTCTCTCGTGTTTTGTGTGCGTCGGCAGGCGGATCGAGCGCCCCGCAAAACAGCAAACCCACGTGCGAGCTCTGTCGATGAAGGACGACTCGTCTTATCACTTCGACCATGGTTGTCTAAGATATGGTAGTATACAGATCGATCGAGTATTTCAGTGCCATCGTATAGTTCACTGGCATCTTAACAAGCCTTGGGAGTAGTGCGTCCCGAGTATAATATTTTCTCACCAGAGTCAATGAGATCGAGTGATTTGCCGAAAAGAACTCAAAAAGAAGAAGATGAAAGCAGGAAACGCGAATAAATTAACTTTAGCCATGCCATGTTTCTTATGTTGTTTTTGTTTATGGGGGCTCAAATAACAGTCTCACAATTTCACGTGCGATTGACGGAAAAGATCAAGTGTCTGCCCAGGACCCCGTCATTTTCGCACATAGACGGGCAGACAGAGATGTGTTCTTCGCTGTACAGATCTTTCTTTATTCGTGTAAAGTATGGTTCACTTCACACTATGTCACTAAATGTTCACACACCGCCGTTCCTTTTTTTTACGTTACGGTACGTTACGGAGGTTTACGTACAAGTCACACGGGACAATTCTGCTTTTAAGCGTGGCTACCAGTCCAAACGAGACAGCCCGGCAAGCGACATTCGAGACACGAACGTTTCGGTAACATACGTAACGTAAGAAAACGCAACAAAACTGTTCCGTGTAAACCAGCCTTAACTTTCGATATCGCGGTA
Source organism: Ixodes ricinus (assembly GCA_037355805.1). Classification (NCBI taxonomy): domain Eukaryota; kingdom Metazoa; phylum Arthropoda; class Arachnida; order Ixodida; family Ixodidae; genus Ixodes; species Ixodes ricinus. The sequence goes on from JAZHYW010011661.1 coordinate 11,864, forward strand.
AAAAGCACTGCGCTGCACAAGGCGCTTACGTAAGTAAAACAGCTTTAAAAAATGCATGAAATAAAAATATTAAGAAAAATTGGGGCGTGTGTGTTTGTTTATACAGCCTAGAACTTGGTCTGCCTCAACGGGCGACGTGTCTCCCAGCTGTAGATGAGCAATTTAGCCAGTGCAGTACAACCGCAAGCCCGGGTCCTTTAACGTGCGTCACGCAGTAGTGATACACGACCGCGCGCCGGAACGATGCTCATCCAGATCGAAACGGGCAGGGGTGGGGATTGAGCCCAGGATCCTGGGTTCTGCAGCGCGAGCTTTCCTCCACGTGCTCCGAGCTTTGTTCAATAAGAAAATTGAATAATTTATTTATTTTGAATATTTTATTGGTTAATGTCATTGTTCTATTAATCGACAGAACTTATTTATATGATTTTATTAAATAATAAATTATTTTGTTCATCAGTAAAACAACTTATTTATATGTTTCATTGATTAATAAATTGGCTAAAACTGGGGACACTTTGCTAACACGCAAGGCAGCACAGTTGGCTTTGGAAATGATTTAGCTTTAGAGGTCAATATCCCGGCTTAATAAATCAAACCAAGGTCAAAAATAAAGGGATCGATAGTACATCCCTGGAACCTCGTTTCTCCGAATTTTATTACACAGTTTCTTTTTGAAGTGAAAAGTTCTTTTTTGTTTTTCTGTTTTTTTTTTCTCAGATTTAGTCAAGTTTACTCACCTGGCTGCAGAATCGACAGACTGGCCCCTCGCCAACACAGACATCAAAACGCAGAAACGATTATATTTGCCGAGTGACTTTCTCTATGCGTATAATATTTTATTGATCACGCCATACATAGTAGCTCTATCGAGTCCTGACAGCGACTCTCACCCGTCAAAATACGCCCAACGCAAACTTTTTTTTTCTTCCATAGTAAGGAGATGGCAAATAGCAAGAAGGCGCCACGTACATAGAGCCGAGAGCCCCAGACGACCGCACGCCCATTTATTGAAGTGTCCGATCGGAGCTGGACGACTCGAGCTCTCTTTCGAAATCGACACGATACCATCCAATCCCCGCGCAAAAAATATAAAACAATGACACAAAAAAAAATTAACTGCGCAAAAGTGAAATAAAGCACAAAATAAACAAACAAAAAAACGTCGCGAACACGAATCCCCAGAGTATAGCACGCAAGGTAACGATCGACCTGTTCCCGAGTTCGATTCCGCCGCGTTGCGAACGCGCCTCGAGTATTCAACGATTCCTTTTAATTCTCCGCATCGATTCGCACACACGGGTACATGCACATACACAGGTGTACGCATATATCAGAGAGCACGACGCCGCGCCCGCCCGTGTGCAGCGACCAATGCATGTCTTATTCCAAAGGCGTTGATAAGCGTTTTGTGTGTCTTGTGTGTTTGTGTGTGCGCGCGCGAGCGAGCATAACCAACGGTGCACCTGGCAACAGTGGTATTATAAGATGGCAACCACTCTCCTCGCAACAGTCGGCACGGTCTGCGCGGGTCGTCGGTCAACAATGGGGGATCTCGAAAAGTAGCAGAATGAAGAACGGGCTGCCCTGCAATCGGGCAGCCAGAAGTGTATACATTATGTATACACGCGTTTTCGAAAGGATTTCGCATCGACACAAAAGACGAGGACGCGGAGCTTTGATTCCGTTTCGAATATAGCTGCCGTTCGTTTTCAAATCGTCACCTCCCTTTCAAAATTTTTTTCTATCGTTTTTGCGAGTGTGTCAGCCGTTCGCGTTAGTTGCGACTCGTTCAATGTTTAGCCGTCCGGTGTATATGCACGTGGTGCTGGAACGGAAATTTTCGGTGGGAGGCGGGAAGTTCTAGGAAATCGAATAAAAAATCAACAAAGGTATGTTCAGAGGTTGGACCTTTCAGCATTCTGCACTCTGTCTGCTGTGTGATGCCGTGTGATGCCGTAGCTCTTTTATACAAATATCAGCCCACTCCGCGCTGCCATCACTTTCAATAGGGCTGTACAAGGTGTTGGGCATGTACAAATATCAGACCGCTGTGCAGTGACTCGGCACTTTTTGTCTGGCTCGGAAGCACTCCAAAGAGGTTTGCGTACCAAGTTAACGTACCGAGTGGCTGGAAACACAGACACAAGGAAGGCCCATTGATACATGCAGGTTTCTCAGGGAAAAAAGACTCCGAACTTGATACTGCGCAAAACGGTTTACTCCGGGCGCACTGCTCTTACGTCAAACAAAAAGACGCTGTGTCAGCCCCAGACATGATGACAGTATTATCTGCGGGTTTACTTCATGGTACATTTATGCGCTTGCAAGCAGTGTTGTAGGCGTTACCGAGAAAAAAGTAACGAAATACGTTACTCGTTTACTTGCTACGAAAAAAAGGAACGCGTTACTGACCTATACGTTACATCAAAAATAAAATGAAAGCGTTACCGTTAGCGATAAAAAGTAATGCACGTTACTTTTGCGTTACTTGTTTAATTACGAACTAACACGTATTACTATTTTTCGACGTTACATGTATGCATACGCGCCATATCGAGAGAAATGTTACGTCCAGTCAGAAACTGAACATAATTACCTTATCTTTTTTTACGGTTCCACCTAAATACTCGTGAGAGAAAAAAAAATGCGCAAGAAAACGCCCCAATTTATATGGCTCGGTCTCGGGAGGAATATGTAACGAGTAGCGTAACTACGTTACACGTTACTGCAATGAGTAACATAAGTACATTACCCGTTACTGTTTTCAAAAGATAACTAGTCCATCACAACGTTACAGAAAAAAGTAACCCATTACCACTAACGCGGTTACTTACATCGCGTTTCCGCAAACACTGCTTCTCAGAGATGCATCTTCAACGAGTTTTTGTGTGACCAATGTGGGAGGACTGTAGTACAAGGTAGAAACACGCATCGGACAGTAGAGAGTTCTAGGGAACCGTTTTTACATATCCGATACGGTGCGATCGGCCCTCCGGTACGAAATGCGCATGCGCTACCCCAGACGACGCTCATATGCGCAGTTTGATACCGGAGGGCCCAGCGTACCGCATCGGATGTGCGAAAACAATGTATTAACGGTGCCAGCGTGGCTTAAAGGACGAACTATTCTCTAAAGGGCGACACTTTGGAGAGACTTCGACCTCGTCCGTCGTCGTCGTCGCGCGCGCCAAGAAGAAAAAAAAAACCTTCTTCTCTTCACTCTTGGCGCGGGGCCATTGACTCCGTAAGTGTGACGTCATGGGTCCAAACAAACCGTTGCTAGGGTCGTTGTTATGAACGAATACATGTGGCTCGGTTTTGCTACGAAAACCCGACCGTTCAAAAATCAGGAGTAGGATTTAAACTTCTAAAAATCACAGATATAGAAAGCTTGAATGTCATATATGTTTCGACAGAAGTGTGCCGGTAATCGCTCGTTTCTGAAATATTTACGACTGCAACTTCCGGTCCTCAAGATGCCTGCAGCAGACGACGAATGCAAGAAGTATGCCGTCTGCCGCACGCCGGCCGTCCAAGTGGGGCCGTCGTTTGTATCGTGTGAATAAAGACGACATTCTGACATCGCATTTGTTTGAAATATAATGAGTTTCATACACTCTTAAGATTTCATAGTGTGGTGCGATGCAAAATATGGTTTATCGGAAGTCCGGGCGTCGATCGAGATGATATATTCTGCTAAAAGATCGCATTGCACCCGCAAGAAAAGCACTTCAGGCGAACGGTTGAGATCCCAAATTTTGTTTGCGGACTCGCGCTATGCGAGGGTGCTTCGTATACCTGGTTGTAACCATCGCGTGGAGAGAGATTCTTGCAGTTTCTTCAGATTTCCGCAAGACCCCAAAGCGCGAAAGAACTGGATAAAAAACATAAGGTGAGTCTATTACAGACTGTACTCGCATCGCGGGTTCGATAAAGAATGAAGATCTTCACCAAAAGAGCACATCCACGGAATTTGATGTATACCAAGGGGAAAAAAAAACAAAATACTGCGAAATCGCGATAGACATGCAATTCTTTAATAACCTGACAACCACAATAATAATATAATAATAACAAACGACTTACCTCGACGGCGTACGATTTGTTTCTCATGGTGGCCTGCACTACGCCGGTAATGCACTTCAGGTCGTCGTCGTAACTGATCTGCGTGACGTGGTTTGATTTTACTGCATTTTCACCCCTCGTAACTAAGCTGGGTTGTTCACAGGAAAAAAAGAACGCACATTGCGGAGGCCTCTACGGCCACGGCAATCCACTTGTTTTTGTCGCTTGTTTACCGACGCATTTCAATGAAGACGCCCGCTGCAACAGAGGCCAGCAAATCTATCGTGTCGTCTGCTACCAAAGCAAAGCGGAGTGTAAGACTTCAGAAATGGCTTTCATCGTTGCAATATGACACTGAGACGACAAGAACATCTTCATAATTAGATATCAAGAAGTTAGGTTGCTTACAAAAAATTATTTACTTACTTGTAAGCAAAAATCTAGCCTCATGTGGAGTCTCCATGCATTAGTCCATAGCAACGTCCCTAGCAACGGTTTGTTTGGACCCAAACGCCATGTTGTGACGTCATCACTTACGGGGTCAATTGGGGAGTCGGGTTTTCCCGTCGGCCGCGCAGCGCGGGAGAGAAGAACGCGGAGCCCCGACATCCCGCGCCAGCAACTATACGCGTCAGAAGGGAGAGTCTTCCTGCCGTCTGCTTGAAAGACTTGTTTTTTCAAACATTACACGCGTTATGAGAGAGCCCACTTTGGCAGTATCCAGCAGGTCTGGGCAGTATCGCGATACAAATGTATCTCGATAGTATCTTAGAGATACTTTCGGGTATCTGTATCGCTGTATCGAGATACGTTTGAAAAAGGTATTTGCATCTCAGTGGTGAAATACATTCACAATGTATCGCTTGTATCGCGATGCTTTGCCAGACTTAGAAATCTCGTTACATTTGTTTCCGTTTTTACGATACATTGAAGAGATATACGCACGTGTTTGATGCAATTTTCTTCAGAATTTATAACATGAACCCGCCCTATATCATAATCCAGCACAATCACCAACATAAAGAAAACCTGTAATCTAAAAAAGGTTACTTGCAAAAAAACAACATGATAAGGTCCTCTCACGAAGCTTTCCACTCTTTCCAATTCAGCATAGCGAATGCTGTAAAGGAGTATGGTGGAGAAAAAGGTACACTGCTGGGTTGTCGAATCTCCTCACACTAGGCTGACTGAGAATCATATAAGACGACAGTTTGAGATGCGTCCTCACGACAAAACAGGGTTCATTTTGTGCCCACGCCTTTTGTCAAGCAGGGCAGGCTGTGCTTACCGTTCAGCAACTATGTAAATCACCAACCTTGACATCTTTTTTTTATTTTTAGCGGCATTATTGTGAGGTAGGGTGAAGTGCATATACTTACACAAAAAAAGGAGCACAAGCATAAATTTCTATTTGCATTCGCCACGAACTACGCCCTCGCCACGCAGCGCCGTTTGTGAACAAACGCATTTCTATAAGTATCCCTACCTGTATTCCAGAATACTTTTCCGCCGTTTCGGTAGAAGTATCTTAGAGATATCCCGTTGCGTGAAATACAAATGTATCTTAGCGTCCGTATTTTGGGCCTTCAAATACATGTATCTCAGTATTTGTATTCCCGAACACTTTTTGGAGTGTCTCTGCTCAGCCCTGCAACGCGTAATGTTGGATGGTTTTAGAAACTTCCACCGCGCTTAACACTCATCTCACAGATCACCGAGCACTCGCGGCGGTCGTCAGTGGTATCTACGACGCCAGCCACGACGGCCATGAGAATTCACCACGTCACACCTTTGTCCTCAGGTACGTGACGGCACCATTTCACCCGCATTAATGCGCGACCGTGTTAAAGCTGTCTTTTTTGTTTCTACGCACATTGTGGGCGAAAAATACGAATTTTAGAACCCTCGTTCATTTTTGTCACACGTCAATTCGAAAGGCATACCTTATACCAAGACTGCTATCTGTGTAAGACCACGCTCTTGCTTTTTTGTTGGGGGGGGGCGGGGGAGGCGAAAATATAAGGCATCAATGATTGTTGTTTTTGTTGTTTTATAAAGACAATAGCTACTCGGTTTCGGTAGTGTCAGACTAGACAATATAAATTTTCATAAAGTTGCACTCGTTGCTTTTATTTGTGATGTGTAAATTGTTTACCCTCCTCCCCCCCCCCTGTAATACACTCTGCTGCCATAAAATATGAAGGTAAATAAATAAAAATAAACGTGATTGCTTTCTTGATGTGGAAATAAAATCGTATGATTTCGCATAATTGAGCCTACAATAACCTACCACGGCGGAGCAGTCCTTGTGTAAGCCACTCTCGCATCTCGACGCCGAGAAACAGATCAAATAAAATCGGAAAATCCAATTACCAGAAAGCCTTAGTTCGTGCCAGACGGCACACACGAAACGTTTCTTCTCAGCAATCAGGATATCAGATTCTTCACAAAGGCGTGACGGATCAATCAAACGTCCCCTTCCTTTGAACTTCTCTTCCCATCTTTTGTGTTTCCTTTTCGGTTGTGAAAAAGAAAGAAAAGAAAACGATGGTTTTGTAGCACGGTTACGCTTTGGCCTCAGACCAATCACCATCAGCCGGAGGTCGTCGCAGCCACCCGACCAGGCAAGATTGAAATCAAGATCCGAAACGGAACAATCAGAAACAGCCAAAAACACAACCACGCGCCGATACCCTGGAAAGTTTGTGATACAAACGGCGACAAGCTTCGTCGACGGGGGCAGTCAGACTGCTACGTTCATTCACTGATCAATCGCGACTCATTACGATAATGGTTTTGGACACTGGCGAGGACGCTGGCCCGCACCGAACCGCAGAGACGTCAACAATCCATTTCATCCAATCAGGATTCACCATCAAGTCACGTGATCTTTCGTATACCTGTACGTACTACCGCGCGTTATTGGCGTGTTACTGGGTCGAATGGTTGGTAGCGTTCATATCGGTCTAGATTAGAATGAAACGGAGATGAACAGCCGTATTCTTCGTTTACACCTAAGCTGACAGTGAGGTGGAAGCTGTGTGCTCATTGGGCCAGCCCTGCGTCAATCTTTCGTCACGTGATCACGCCCTCCCGCCCATACCCACTCGCAGAGAGCGGGGGGGACGCGATGAAAGTGATGCCGTTGATTGGTCCGGTTAGCGCCGCAGCTTCCACCACACTGTCAGCTCAGGGGTGAACGGAGTTAAAGGCTGCTCTTCTGACGGTCGCAACTCGTCACTGATCGGTGGATAAGTGTGGAGTTGGACCGGTGGGTCTTTCCCCGTGCCCGTTTATTAATTACTCGGATTGCCGTACTTTTGTTTTATTATTCTACGAGAGATGGGTGAACCACGTAGGACATGTATCATGGGTTGGGCGTAACTCTGTTCGTGGGCGGAGAAAGCGGCAGGCAACTTTGGTTTCCGGATGAAAGCGCTCAGCTCGCGCGTTGACAGACGGCTGAAATAAAAAAAGGGGGGAATATTATTTCATAACTACGCTTCATTATCCGATCTAAAGCAGCTTTCGCCAGCGAAATATATCGATTTAATCAGTCTACGCACAGCCGGCGTTTAAATTGCAATCACCGCTCGTGTAATTTTTCCCTGATGCCGCAGGTGTATGGGTACAGGACGAGCACTTACAGCTCTCCATTGTTTTAGACACTATCATGGGAGCGTCGATCGGTGGGCCGGTCAACACGCGCCGTATCACGGAGTAGGTGTGTGCTTTGAGCATGTGCTCAAAGCATGTTTATGTGCGAGCGTCGTCTGCTACGCATTTCTGCTATCTGCACACAGCCAACACCACATAGAATAATCTATACCCGATAGCGTCCTCCTCTTCCCCTGTGGAACGCCATCCCAGTGGGATGGCGCAAACTCTGCAGTTGAATTTCAAAAATATAAAAGCGCCGAAAAGGACAAGGACGAAGAAGTAACAGAACGCAAGCCGCACTCGCAACTGTTGTTTGTTCGGAAAGTGCACGTATAATGTAGGCCCCATCAGCTTGTCTTGTCATGAGCATGTCGGTGCAAAGCTTGTTTGATATAATTGGGGCTTCGTGTTTTCGGATAAATCCGAAGAACTCCGAAAAACACCCGCCGGAAAAGGTTTTGTCAATCCGGATTTATCCGATAAACTCCTAATTGTTATGTGCCCATGCCCCCCCCCCCCCCCCCCCACACACACACACACACACAAAATATATATATATATATATGTAGGTGAGGCAGAGTAGTTTGAGAACAATGGACCGGGAAATGTAATAAGTCAGAGATCCGTACTCGTATATATATATATATTTTTACAATTTGAGCAGCGCAGGATTAAGGGTCCTGGGAAAATGACCCTATAATTACCTTTCAAGCCTCGGACCGTTGTCAAAAGGGGGTCTTACGGCTTGTCTCGTCAAGGTTGGTTCAGGGAAACAGGTACATTCGTGTCACGGCAAAAAGCCACTCTTTTGGCTTCCAGTTTGGGCCATGGGATTTGGGATTTAGAGAAAGGAGGGGTATGTTTTTGGGGGCGGTGACAGTGAAAGCTATGGATCATAGGGATTGTATAGAATAGGGAAGAGGGGCAGTTGAAACTTCTCTATTGCATCCTTAACCACTCCACCTCGCGCGGCCGCGGGATAGATTGATGGAATGACTACGGGCTTCCTTGCGGCTACCTCCGGCAGTTTATTGATTTTAAGGTATCGACGTTTATCGAAGCCACACTTGTGTGCGGCTTTTGTCGTGGGACAAATTAGTATTGCCAATGGCACCAACCCCAAATTCAACTGAAGAAATCTTAATTGATGCAAGCGCGTTTTATTTTTTATCTGGCATACTTTTGCATCCGGTTAATATTTATTATTTTTAATAGAAAACACTGCGAAATTAATCTCTGAATTTCGGAGAATTGGGGATTTACGAAAAATAAACTCCGATAAACACCGAATTTTTGTTAAAAAATAAACTCCAAAAAACACCCTCCGAATTTCACGAAAAATAAACTCCGAAAACACAAAACCTTAGATATAACCAAACTCTTTTTTTTTTTCGATGAGGCAATTCGATGTTTAGCTTATGCAATCTATTTTTTTTATCTCAAATTTTGCATGTCTCATGAACTTCTCTGCTTGTTTTGCTCTTGTACCTGGCTAGAATCCCAAAAGAGGTCATGCAACGGTATCGGGTTGGAATGTTCATGACTTTACAGAGGCGTACTGGTCCTAGTCTGGCCCAAGCACACTCGCACAGACCGCCACTGATTAAGAAGCTTATATTTGTCGGCGGTGAAATTTCGAGAATAAAGAGGGGTCTATCTCTTTCCAGTCTTTGCTTTCTTCGGAAAGCTAGAGTGACGTAATTGTGGGATCGAAACCGCCCAACTGACGACAGTAGATCGCGGCTCAGGGATTGGACTCAAGAACTGCCTGAGCACTCGACTTCGGCTTGTAACAATAAATGCCTCGACGGACACTCGTAATGCTATACTTCGCTTCACCTTATCTTGTACCGAAGCAAAGGCCAGAAGCGCGAGCTCATAGCGTTGGCAGCTGCCCTTGGTGCACGAGAGCGTGTGCCCGGAGATGTGCTTTAGAGCAAGGAGCCTCGCGCTTGTAGCCTTTCCTGCGGTACAACACAAGCTGAAGCAGAGTATAGCGTCCAACCAGCGCGGGGATGACAATAGCCGAACTCTAACAACGCCTCGAGCTCAGCACGCCTTTTCCACATTGCGAACCCCAGCGCGTGGCTATGATTAACAATGACGACATAGGATAGGCACCTAGGCCACATGACCGCTTGTTTTCGCACCGAGTTATGGGGATAAACGACGCTCATATTTTTTGTGTTTCTTTTTTTTAATGCTTTCTTACTTTGTTTGTTTTTTTTTTGCCTCGAAAAAAATTTAAGGCGAGATTGTTCAGTTCTCAGCGTTAGGAGTCATTCTAAATAATAGAGAGTTTTACCGGCTACGTATAGCAGCAAACGTAAGCTCCCTACCTAACGTTAACGCTGCGTCCTCCATACCGCTGCATGCAGCGCATTTACGTCACGTACACAGTGATCGAAAGCAGGAGACCATGCGTACGCTACGCTACGGCCAAGTGCATTTTTGCGAGCGTACGTAGCGGTCCCCTGCGTATACATTCTCGTACATTTCGTCGCGCACGGGAAAGCGCGAGACTACCTCCAGTTTGGAAAATGGCGGCGGTGAGGCAAACCAGTGGAAGTGATACGCGCGTTGTACGGGTTCGCTTCACCATTGAAGATGACCTCAAAGTTGTGGAAGAAAGAGAGAGAAGAAGAGAAAAGGGCGAGGCTCGTGGCGTGCGAGGACACGCGAAGTTCGGAGCTGGATACACACTAAAGAGCCGGTGCCGAGCAAGGCCTCCAACTGAAGACCCGGACCACTAGACAGCCTTGGCCCTCCTCTTCATCGGACTCTGAACTTAAGTACAGATTAAACCTCTTCCCAATGGCAGCGCTTTCCGTATGACTTCCTCGGAGCCAGTGGAACTCGGCCTGTTCGGGCGGCATTGACAGGCGAGCCACAACTTCCTCAAAGAAATCAACACAAAGAACCCTTTCGAGCGCCCACAAAGATGGGGTGTCGGTAGCCAAGAACGTTGGCGACGCCGTCGAACCCAAAAAGGTGTTTTTTCTGCGGTCGGTACACGAGTGGTGCGACCTATTGCTTGCATACTTCCAAGCAAATGACGAGGCCAACATAAGATAGTAGAGATCCCACAACACACAGGAGCCAACCATAGATGGAACTGCTGGTCGCACAGCCCTAAAAAGAAAAAGACAAAACACGTTAACAACAGGCAACTGGAAAGAGATTCACGCACTTCGTAGCAAAGTGAAGATATTCGCTGTGTTAAATTTGCTTTACCATATACCCTCCTTGGATTGTTTGAGGCAGCTGGTTCGGAGGATCACATCTAGATGGCGCTGCAAGTCTTTACGTATCGTTACGTATGCGTTTGCCTTCCGCTATAGCTAAATGTGCGCGCTCAACGCGCTCCGTAATCGTTACGTCGACAGCTAGCGTGCGTTGTACGCAGTGCTGACGCAAGGGTCTTTACACTATTCTAAAACTCTCTAATATTTAGCGAAAGTAAAAAATCTTTTCATGGCTCCTTTAATGTCATAGAACACAGGCTTACATGGGCACCTACTGCCAACGTTTATAGATATTTTCCAGTTCCCTGAACTGCCCTCTCCAGGCGGGCGCGACCGATCCCTAGGATCGCGAGGGCGCTGCGATCGAAGCTTGCGGCGTGTGCTGCGGCCAGGCCAGCTCCGGTTACGTGGTTGGGCTTGTATTTTCGCTCGCTGTTCGCGCTGTTTGTTGCGTGATCTGCTGGTTTTCTGCCCTTCGAGTGTGTGATTGCTTTCGACGGTTTGTGATACGACGTTCGTTGTGACGTGACGTATGCACCTTTTCGCACGCAAAATGTGCCAAGAAAACGATAGTGCCATAAGGGCCCAAAGAGAAAGGAAAATGCTGCGTTTGTATAGTGGAGCTTTAACTGTAACAGGCTTTGTATTGCGCGTGATTTGAAGCCCTTTTTTTATTTTTTGCGAGTTAGCAAAATAAAATTGATTGTGTTACGGCTTGTGTAATGTGTTGTGAATGAGCAGTTTCTGTAGATACTTTACTAAATTGCAAGTTGAGCAAATCTTTCTAAAATAGTATAGGTAAGATCGATATATTTTGTAAGACAAAAAAGAAAAAAATGCCCAGGACGGCGCGATTGCGACGCGCAGCTTTTTTTTTTCGCGACATTAAATCACTACGTGCGTTCTGTGAATACATAAAATAAATTCATACCGACCGCGCGAACGATCCCCGTCTCGCTCGTTTTTATTGACGACGTGAGGCAACCAAGCATAGTGACAACCGCTGCGGGGCCAAGGCTGAACCGCTTGCATCGTACGTATTATTTTCGGTGCTACATCATTTGCAAGTTACCTTTCGTTCAAAAACGACCGAAATTAAAATAATAGTGCGTTACTCGCGAAATCAGCCGAGATCCCGGGCCGCAGTAGGCGTGCTGAACATTGCGCGCAAGGGAGCGGCGATCGTCCTGATGGCGCAACTCTTCGACCGCAGCGCTGGTGGCCGGGACTGCGCCGGGCCGCTCTCCCCACAGGCGCGCCGAGGAGGGATACGGAACTGGAGAAGTATCTATAAACGTTGCCTACTGCAGTGAATGGTCGAGATGGCCAGAAGGTCTATAGTTCGTTTTACCCTAAAGGGCAACTTCGCTTCATTTTTGGTTTTGAAAAAACAATGCAGTCCTCTTCAGTATCGCCTAGGAAGACCACACGTCAAATATTACTACACAGTTCTGTCTAAATGTTTCTTAAACGGTCCGGCAAACTTTGCAACTCGCCAAGTTGCCGAAATCGGCTGACTCGAGCGGTCGAATTCAGGCGCAACCAACAGCTCAGTCAAGGTTACGGCATGGGCGGAGCCAACATTGAGCTAAACGTCATCTTCATGGCCCCATTTTGCTTGTTTTTACTTCTCCGATCGAGCGTAGCGCATGACGTCAGCAACGTTGCCTCTCAGCGCTCAGTGGTGTCCACGTGATTGGCGTACGCGCCTGCGCAGCGCGCTTCTTGGGAGCAGACCGGCCGCCCGCTGTGGTCCCGCCGTTACCGCCGTCTTTCGCGTCACAACCACTGTCGTTGTCTCACCGTTTGTGATTATTGTCTCTCGGAGTTTCGTCCACACTATGGACACCATATGCTCAGACTTATGCCGCAGTTGTGCAGACGTCGTCGAAGGCCGTAGATACCAAAACGTGGCGAAGAGTGCGGTGCAGAGCAGACGACACTCGCGCCTGCCACACGCCCGCCCCCGTCCCGCCCGTCGTTGGGCCGAGGATTACGTGACATCTCGTACCACCTGATGGCCATGTACTTGGCGGCCCGAGGTCAATAAAGTTGCCGGACGGAGCCGAAATTTCGGTTTCGATTTCTGCTCGTGTTTAAAATTAGATTTAAAAATATATATTCCATTTTTCGCGAAGCAAACGACGCAGTGTCTTTTACTAGGGCTTTTTGATCTCGAAATCACTCATTGTCCTGAAATCTTCGGAATCGAGCGGAGTTGCCCTTTAAGTCTAGCGCAACCAAGGCCACGAGCTGATGGGACCAAACAGACAGCGCCAGAAGGGCACAGCCATGGTGTTCGTCATGTTTCTGTAACTGTTCTTTCATCGCTGAACCAATCGTAACGAGAAAAGACATAGCGACTTGCGCTTTTGACGCTGATTAATTGGTCCTAGTACGTCGCAGCGTCGGCTGCGTCTGGACTCAAGCTGAAAGGAATTATTCGTGACTCCAGCGAACTATAGAGGGCGCGCTGGTCAGGCAAAATGGCGGACGAAAGGAGGTCATTTTCGTCGTTCAGCACGCGGACCACCATAAATATTTTGCACTGCAGCGTAAAATCGGAGTTAGATATGAAAGCAAAGCGATTCTCCAACGATAGCGACCTTCTTCTAGTCAGGGCGTAGGAATGACACGGCGGAATTCGCATAAAAAATAATTACTGAAAAACGATGTTTGTTTCTGCGCTGCCTATACGAGAAACCAAGCAGCGATAGCGAGACGACAGAGTCGAAACGACCTCTTCTCTGATCTTCTCGGCGTTGCGCTACGCGGCGTCGATTTCGCTGGAGTCGCCAATAGGTCGCGTGGCAGCCGCACGCTCGCGTGCACGGTCATTTACGCGTCTGCCCGTAATATGCACAGCGCTGCAAGACAGGGTTATCTCGTAAACGACACCCGACGCACACTAAGCAAATTTAGTTTTGCGCTTTATGCTGCAAGGATGACACGGCTCCTTGGCGCTGTTGATTCTGTGCCAAAGCTGTACCATTTTATTAGGCGCCGAGAAAACTACAAAAACGTTAAAATGTGAAGCCACTTTTCCTGTCTTTTTTAATTGTGAGACATTGAGTGTAGGTACGTCAGGATAACAGCAGGTCTTACACTAGGCCTCTCAGGGACTTGTTTGGTTGTTCCTCTAACTTTTTCAGCAAACTTTTTGCTGCCTTAGTTAAACACTTCCGCGGGAAGCCCGCCTCTTGCACACGTGCAATCTGTAGCGCAAAGCTGTAGCCTGTACAGCATGTCTGCAAGATTTCTTGAGAGCGGCCTCCCAGCACGTGTTGGCAATGCCTCTTTTAACTAGTTTTGAGTGAGCCGACCCCAACGGTAGAATGTCCTTTTTAGATGTCCGCTCGTAAACCCGACAGATGTGGTCCGCAAGCAGCCTGAGTATAACGTCCACGAACTGTAGATTCTCTTCAGTGAATGTTTCATGAGTGAATTTTTAGGTCACTCGCGCATGCGCCAGAGACTTGCATCGTCTCAGGCACGATATCCTTTAAAACAGTTATCAGGTATACTCCACGAAAGAAAAAGAAATAATCTACGTATTTAGAAATCTTGGTTTCGCTCTCGCCTCCCAGCTTCTCCAAGATTGCGGTGTCACAGCTACTTAAACAAACTATCGCACAAAACTGGTGCGTCACAGGAACCTTGGTATATACCACTTTTATGTGCAAACAGATCCCCTTCAAACAAAACATACGTATGCAGAAGGTCAAAAAAGATAAACGTTCTTAAAAAAATCGATCTACGCTAAAGCCACTGGAGCTCCGAAACTACACGTCTCCGGTTTGATCGACGGATTTTGTAACGGCACAAAATGTGGTTAGTCTGGTACAGAATCAAAAGGTTGTTCGAGGTCTACCGAAAAGACACTACGCATCCTCCGCGAACCCTCCTCTACGAACTCTATAACAGTCTCCGAGTTCCGAACCAGAAGTAAATCGTCGCTTTTATATTCTTTTAAACTATGAACGAACTAGCCCAATTAAACTATCTACCGCAGCAATTGAACACGAGTCAAACGCCGAGAGTCCTTCGACCTTTTGATTGGACACGAAGCCCAGCCGAGCGCTGGCGCAGCACACGTGACCAATTTGTGTCTGAGCTCGACCTCACTGTGATGACGTCAGAATTTGCGGTGATGTTGACACAGCCCCTGCGGCGGATAGCTCTACCAACAGATGTCGAGCTGGCCTGCGAACTGTCATCGGGAGAGGACGGTGGAGCATTGTGGAGCTCTGCGAACGTGGGGTTTTCGCTCCACGTGCTTCGCGAAGAATGACCCTGAGCTGGCCATGTAACAACGTCTCTTACGCGACACTAAGGTCACTGGATCCAGGAAAAGAAGCGCCATTGCATACCCTGTCTGCTAGCCGGACAGACGAATACTTACATACAGACGATCAAAACATCGCCAGGCGATTGGCTAATCGGTCTCCGTTGCCACGGCAATTGCCAATATAGTCCTTTTAAATATACTAAGCCTCGAAAGGGTCGTTGTAAACCAGTCGTCCCAAGATCGCTGTGGAGCGTCATTGTACCGAAAGCGTTTCTCGCCAATGTATGCCTCTTTGGCACTGTGTACGCAATCAACTTATCAATAATGCTTATCTCCATAGATTTCTTAGTATGATATCGCTCTTCTTACTACTTATGTCATTTCAAGAGAGGGAAAATTATATGTAATGCTTCCAAGCACCGGCGCCGCGTGTGGTGGCGGTACGAAGATATATGCTTGTTTCGCCGATGTGTCATTAACAAAATCTCGATATACAAGGAACATCAATATACAGCTACCCGTCAGCGGTGAATATAGATCGGCTCACCAAGAAGGGAGAGGTCAGGGAGAAACTGCTCATTCCATAAACGAAAATGGCGGCATGGGGGGGAGGGGGGGGGCTTGGAGCTACTGTTTTTATGATCAAGTGACTATACTCCACATAAGACTTTCCTACTCAGTGAGTAACAAAGTCTGGAGTATAATCGACACAAAGGGGCACATCGAAATGGATGCCTAACAAATAAGTATGCACGACAGCAAAAGGAGGTAAAAGCTTTGGTGAACAAAATCTAATGCATCAAATCTCCCGACTGCTAAACCAACGACTAATCCGTTTGATACTTAATATACAACGCTGTCAAAGTTACTGGCACGAGCGCGTGACTTTATCTGTTGGTTCGTTCGCGCGAGAAAGCGTGCAAATCATCTGCGAGATTAAACCCCATGCTCAAGCCAGCAGCTTTGATAGCGTTGTACACTAAGTATGAAACAGGGTATAATTATAGATATTGTATAAAAACGGGGTATACAACCATTGTAAATAGAATAAATCATAATACATTTAACTGAAATGTAAATCTCGTTTGAACGTGTATTTTTTTTTTTTGCTTTAAAGGGATGGCGAATTGAAATTTGGATTTCAGTAAAACAATGCAGAAGATGTAGGCGGGACGCTACAATCCCTACAACACTACTCGTAAGGCGATATCTCGAATGGACGGCCGTATTTTCGGGAAAAAATGTCGAGATTGAACAAGGTCAACGAGGCGCGTGACGTCAAGATACCTGGTTTCCTCCTCTCTTCGCTTCGCTCCCTCAAGGCGGCGAGGTGGAGAAGACGCGAGGCCGTTCCCTCTCCTTCTCGGAGAAACATGACGTCAACAAACCTGTCAAATGCGCCTCCTTTTCTTGAAAAATACGGTCATCCGTTTGAGATAGCGCTGTATGAGTGATGGTTTGATGTTTGTAGCATCCCGTTGCACGCTTTTGCCGCGTGTTTTGTGGAATCCAGATTTCGGTTCAGCGTCCCTTTAAGCAGAGATGGATTTACCATTTTGCTGCTTTAGGCAAACTTCTAAGAATTTTTGACACATAAATTTTTCATGATAGAACGTGACCCCAGTCTGCTGTGCAAAAGAAGTGAAGTTTCCCAGGTGCATTTCAGTAAAACGTGGACTTTAATATGATAGACCGAATTATAAACTGCAAGACCTGGCTTCCACTTATCACAAAGACAGTTCTTTGCAAAAGACACCAAGAGGGCTTCAAGCTCACTCGAATAGTGTATGCCGCTGTTACATGACACGCACGTCTTGTGCATTCCGCTTCCCAGAAACGTTTGCAGTTCCACTGCTTATACATCATGCAAAGAAAAACAAAAAGCAAAAAAACACGGTGTTTGCAGAAGACATGATGACATAATTATCTGCAGACACACCTCATGCATGTTTTGAAGCACGTTTGCATTATGCATATGCATTCTTCGAACATGTCTGCTTACAGATTTTGCATGACCAATGTTGTAGCACCGTCGAACAAGGAAGAAACAAGCCTCATAGAGTATCTGCGGATGTCGTTTGCATGACGTCTTATGCCCGAGTACCCCTAGAGCGACAAACAGAAACGAACTACAGCAACAAGCCTCAAACACACAAAGCATGCTCCCGATGGTACCTTTGGGAGGCGTTTAGTCGTTCGGTACTCGTGAAGGTGATTGCAAGCCTGCCAAAGATACCCTCGCGTGCATGATGCTGGTGTTTGAGCATAGCCTCCTTTATCCTACAAAGCTTGTCAAATCGCGAAAGACTCTGGTTTGAGGCCAGTCGCTGTCGTTTGTTTCTGTTTTATCGCTCGAGTGGGACTCGGCGTTAGCAGTGTCGCCTCGGCATTATGGTGAACCCTGGCTCCATCGTGCCGTGCACAGACTCAGCTTTAACAGTGTTACCACCACTCTAGACCCGCAAAAAAATTTGCCGCCCCAAATTCTGCTGCCTTATAGGCCGCCGCCCGCTCTCCCAATCGGTTAAGTCCACTCCTGGCTTCGAGTATTCCGTATCAGTCGCGCCTTTCGGGGTATACCTGTGGGGTATACGGGTCCTCGGTCAGGTGTTTCCATTCACCTTCTTTCCCCGCCACTCTACCAAATGACTAATGAATAAATACAAACACAAATGCTACGAGTCTCCTTATCGTCAAAACTTGGGCTTTTTTTACCGGAAGGGGGGAGGGGGGGGGGGACAAGGAGATGCTAATGTTGGCGTGGAAGCCGAGCTCTCAACACGCGATCATTCCGTCGAAAATGCGTCTCTTCGAGACTCGGGTCACGTCCCGACCACAGACCGTCCTCTTCATGCCCCCCCCCCTTCCTCTTTTCCCTCCTCCTCGTGAGATGTTCCACTTTCCCTTTTTTCCGATTCTTCTCGCCACTTCCCGCCACTGTCCGTCTAACCTTTCGATGGACCGCAACGGACGCCAAGCGCCTTTCTAACGAGTGTTTCAGTTACAAGGAATGACGCTACTGCTAATACTTTTTTTCCAATAACCATTAACGTACTCGATTGAATCGAAAATTACTAACGAGTGACGTAGTTAATATTTTACGATAGCGCCTAAAAATAACGCTATCCGTCATGTCACGTTTTGGTCCCTCTTAAGCAGACTTGTACACGTTGCGAAAAAAGTAACCGATTACAACTACAGTTACTCATATTTGAAAAGTTTTGTATTTAGTTTATTTGATGACTCGAGAGTAAAATTAATTGACGGTTACTTGAGAAGGGGAGCCGTTACCTTTTCCGATTAATTCAGATTTTTGAAATGACAGACTTTTCCTGTCGGGTTATAAATCGCCCTTTTGTACTCTTCACTATTGAATTAGAATAATAAACTAATTACAAACTAATAATCTTCTGAACTCACCAATTTTGGCAGATCAACCTCCTGTAGCAGACTTTGTTTGAGGATTTCTTGGTAGGACACTTGTAGGGACAAAGGGTGGCATTAAGAAAGGGTGAGGAAAATAGTAACGGCTGAGAGCAATTTTATTAGTTCCAAAAGTAATGAGATTAGTTTTGTTACTATTTCCTTTTAAAAGTAATCAAAAAATACAAAATTACTAAATAAAGTAACCGATTACGAGTAATTGACTACTAATGAGTACCGTACAAGTCTTCCGTTAGGCCTACGCTCGAACGGGATCTCACTGCAGTCTGTATCCTGCATGTTTGATAAACAAAATCATAAAAAAAATTTAATTGCTCTGTAATAGATAAGTTGTTGTCGAAGTTCTTATCCGCATACGGCTGTCAAATAACATCAGTGAAATCTAAAAGGAATGCAAAACTAACGTAAGAGTAACCTTCGATAGATCTAGACTCTAGAAAGTAGCGGTAACTTTATTTCGCGACATTAGAGTGTTTTAGGGAACCGTTTTTTACATACCATACGGTCATATATATATATATATATATATATATATATATATAATACAGTACATATATTCTGGTATTCTCGCTCGCCGCTTGTCCGGAGAAAGGAAATGAAATGTAGGTCTCGCATCTGGAAACTCCACTGTGTCTAAAGATCTGCTGGTGCCGGGAAACAGGACAGCAGGATCAAGGCGGGAGAAAGAGAGAGCGTTAAAGTTAACACCTTGACGAAGCGCGTGATACTATCGATGTCACCCTACTTGCTGTCGTGCTATGTCGAAGACTGCTAGACGTTTTTGATTTCCTCAGCATTAGTCTTGAGCGTGCTCCCCGAGATGGCACAGTAGAACAGCGAATGCACGTCCCTCGGGGCCTGTGAAATGCTTTCCTGCATGGCTAGTAAGAAGTTATTTCTCTTGCACGAAATATTCGGTGAGTGCCGTAGGCGATAGATACAGAGCTACCACGAGCAAGCCGTTGTCGACCTTGGCGGCACACAATTTACCAATTTCGTCTGACGTGCCACAGAGACCGATGGGTACAGCTCAGACCCGTACCCATGTAGATGGCCACTTGGATAACGAGGTACACCACTTTATCATACGTGCCCTTTCAGTGATTTATAAACTGTGATATCACTTGCTTGCACAACGAGTAGCTGGCATCTACCCTCCTCCTCCTCCACCTGTCCTCCTCCCTCCTCTCCCCTCCCTCATCCCCCTTCTCCCTCCCTCCCCTCCTCCTCTACTCGTTACTTGCAGAAATAGAGGAACGCGATTCCGACTTACGTTACCTCAAAATAACCGGAACGCGTTACCACTACCGATCAAAAAGTAATGCATCGTTATATTCACGTTACGTTTTATTTATAAACAAACAATAACAGCGTTTTTTTTTTTTTTGCGCCCGCTTTTTTTGGCATTTCTACAAAGGGCGTGGGCGTTGGTTTTAATTTTCTAAAGTGGTCCTTTTGTGTGGGGAAAAGTCGAGCAAAATTGTGAACGTATCTGGAATGAGATTCAAGTGAATGACTTGGCGCCCGTACTTCCTTTCAGTTTACAGGCGGACCTACAAAATCATTTTCCGCAAGGTAGGAAGATCCTCCTTGCCACCCTTCCATTTCCCCCTCCCACTCTTTTCTCGATTCGGCGGTGGACTTCCATTAGGGAGTTGTCGTAGACCGCGTTTCCCCCTCCGCTAAGCCCTCCGCTATACGAAGAAGCCGCCACTGCGCCTGCGCGCCGATAGCCTTGACTGTATAGACCGTTCCAAGCTGCGGCCGGCCGGCGCCATTTTAACGAGTAGTAGCGCGTCGCCTACCCTCATCCGGGCATCTGGGAGAATCTGTACCCAGCCCGGAATGACCGACTGCCACGGCGTATGCACTGCCGTTACTGGACTGTTA
The DNA here is from genome assembly GCA_037355805.1 of Ixodes ricinus. Classification (NCBI taxonomy): domain Eukaryota; kingdom Metazoa; phylum Arthropoda; class Arachnida; order Ixodida; family Ixodidae; genus Ixodes; species Ixodes ricinus. Next base: position 32,459 of record JAZHYW010011661.1, read on the forward strand.
CCCTGCTCAACGCCGAGTCACACCGATCGGAGCCGCTTCTGCCGGCACGGCTGCTGCATTTCGGCGCGCTCGGCTCATTGTCTTCGTACATGGAGGACAGCGTGCACCATCCTTAGACTCAGTCGGCATGCCGCGGCATGTGGTGCGCGCATCCTGCTTTCCTGGCATTTTTTGTGGGTAATTCTTAGCGCGCTTCTGGGGCAGAATCGTCGCTCCCAAACCGAACTCTGCGTTCCGATCGCTATCGAAATTGTGGGATCGCTAGTGGTACTGAGGATCGCTAGTGAAATTGAGGATTGAACGGTAGCCGGTGATGGGCACGAATTACGGCATGTGAATTTGCGCTGAACCTCGTGAGTTGCCGCAGCTCGGGGCGCCGGGAACAATTGAACAAACTGCGCGGTTAGCGGTTTCAGACGTGCGCTGCCACGTCTGCTTTAATT
>JAZHYW010011662.1:0-42991 GCA_037355805.1 Ixodes ricinus
AGGAGCGGCACGAGATTCATGCCGCTCCTTCGAAGATGCTTTCTCCAGGAAGTGTGGGCGAGAGTGTCGACCCTTCTCCCTGGAAGGAGATCGCAGAGGAAGGACGGTTGCGGTAGCCACCGGCCCTTCCTGGGTTTGGGAAACAGCCTGAGAAGATACAGGCTGTTGCCCTGCTTGGAGTGCGAGGGTTCGCACTTTGGCTGGGGGGGTCCGTAGACCGCCCAGCTGAGATTGCATGCCCCGGAAGCTGAATTTTCAGCTGGGGGTGGGGGACTGCCGTGGCTTCCCATAGTCCAGAGGACGTCTGGGTTGCCACTGCAACCTTCAGTGGTGCAGGTCCCCGCTGAACCACCTGCGCATAGCCACCCTTGCGCAAGAACGCAAAGCGATGGCGCGCTTCCGGGTGAAAGAGGTTTTCTTTGACCTTCAAGGTAAGCACTTCTTTCTCTTCTTTTCATGTCTTGCGTGATCGAGAATACGCTGGGTTTGCATCACTATAGTTCACACAATGGGCTTCATAGGAGCAAGAGTCCGCAGAATGGTCATTTTTCCCACACTTGGCACAAGTGGCCTTACCACGGCAGTTCTGAGAGCCGTGGCCAAACCTCTGGCATTTAAGACCACCTTCGAGGATTAGGCACATAGGGCCTAACCCTGCAGTGCAGATAGTCAGCCCTAACAGCCTCGGGAAGTGTGGTGGATTCAGATGTTAAGACAATGTGTTTAGTTTTCCGCTCTTGACCGTCCCGACGCATGAAGATGCGCCTCGCAGCTACAACTCCTTGGTCAGAGAGCCCTTCAAGTATTTAAGCGTCGGAAGTCTCAATCAGGTTATCCTCCGAGATAACGACCTGAATCGTATTGAGTGTACGATGGGGTGAAACGGTTACTTTGTGATCAGACACAGAGTTCAACGAAAGGAGTGCTGTACTCCGCTGTCTGGATTCAATTTCCACAAGAATTTCACCTGAGGGCATCTTTTTAGCTTTAAAGTTCTTACCGACCGCACTTTCTAGCACTTTCGCAACAAGAAAGGCGGACATTTTGGAGAGTGGAATGTCTTCTTCGGAGTGCATAACCAAACATTTTGGGAACGCAGAAGATGATGGGGTCGTGTCTTTTCTAGGGACTTCGGTGTGGACCCTTTTCAGGGCCCGATCAGAGGGAGGTTAAGCTTGAGAACCCATAAAGATGGGAAATAGATTCAATGCCCGGGTGCACAGCCCACCACGGAGCCCAACGAGGGGGTAGGTAATGTGCCATAGCACGAAAGGCTTGGCTGACACAATTACTCTACCAGTGCTGCCCGGGCACTATGCCCTAGTGTGGTTGCAGGGACAGGACCTGTTTTTACTCAAAGTTGGCCCTTGCCGCCTAAGAAGGTGAAAAAGGAAGGAAGAGAGTGTAGAAGAAAAGAGAAAGAGGTGGGAGGAAAAGTGAAAGAAGGAAGAAGAGGGTAGAAGAGGCGACTGACTGAATCATCCTGGTCGGGCCAAGCCAGGACACCCGTCTACGAGAAGCAGAGGCCGAGGCGGTGTATTGCCTCACCCGGGGGGCCCCGAAGGGTCCAAACGTACTCCGGGCTCAACTCAACCGCAAGGATCCACTTTTCCACGGACACGGGTACGCCACGCACAGCCAGGCGTGGGTGGGCGAACCCACATGGCTCGGGGTTCATAGTGACGCCACTCACCAAGCACCTACTAAAGTAGGTGGCCCCTGCGTGCGGGTATGGTGGCCCACGTGGCTGGGGTCCGTGGTGACGCTACTCACCAAGCACCTAGCACCTAAGGTGCAGGCGCCCCTGCGAGGCTCGGGGTCCGTGGAGACGCCACTCTACAAACACCTGCTTTCACAGATGCCCCCTGCGGGGGGAACATAACAGCGAACAAAGGACGAGGACAAAGGAAAGGAACACACAAGACGCACAAGCGCTTGTTTTCTTTTCCGTTGAGCGCTGTTATGTTCCACATGTCCAGGAAACGAGCCCATTTGCTCAGCGACACGGAGCGTCCGATTGTTTCCTTCAGTTTCCTCACGGGAAAGCGGTGCCCACGGACGCCCTCCTCTGCTCTGAGGGGCCATAAAAAGCGTGGCCCTCCCCGAGATATGTCGTCTTCGATCTCTGTAAAGGGCTGTTTCTACTCTTTTGTAACGTCGACGAGCGCTCTGGCCCCGATTGCGTTGCCCCACGTTAGCTGCGAACGGGGGTATATACACCGCCGTCATGCGCAACGCGACGTAGCGAAGTGTAGCACAGCGCGCGTCGGCGTACCTCACGGCGGAAGAGAGCAGCGCAGACATGATGGCGTCGAGTGCTAAACGAGTTCTCGCACACTCCAGTTGGGAGGTGCTAGAAGCTCGTTGCTACGAACCGCGGTTCTTTCCGTGTGCTGTCTCCGGGTTCCAGGTGGTGCGCAAAGTTAACGTTCGTGCGCTCGACTGCGTGAGTATGTACGTGAGACTGCTCCCAGGATACACTACCCCGGAGGCTTGTTAGGCGGCGTGAGCCTGTTGAAAATAAGTCTAAAGGGCCCTTCAAAACTTATTAAAGGTTTTGAATGGGGCTTCAAGAATTTTTAACAGGTTTGACGTACCCCTTAAGGAAGTCTAAAGGGTCCATCAAAACGTTTTGATGGGTTTCATGTACTCTTTAAGAAAGTCTAAAGGGCCCGTCAAAACCTTTTGAAAGGTCTAATGGGGACTACAAAGATTTCTTAAAAGGTTTGAAGGACCCTTCAAGATTCCTTGATGCGTTCTGGGCCACGTCAGAATCTTTCTTAAAGGGTTTGAAACGACCTTTAGAAAGTTCTAAGAGGTTTCCTTAAATGTCTGTGGGGCCTTCAAGCACACCCGCCAAACAATTACAAGCAACTCACAGAAGTTTGTTAAACTAAGACAAACTGTAGCCTGCCAGTTGTATTTGTATGCAATTTCTAATTCAACATTCTTAGTGCCTAAAATACTAAGCGAAAAATTATGACTTTGCGTGTCTATCTTAAAGTAACAAAAACTAATCCAGTCAAGTAACAATGTAAGTAATCAATTATTGTTTACAACTAGTGATTTGTAACAATTTACTTTTAATGTAAATTTGTAATTCACTACATAGTTGAAGTAATAGGCACAAGTCTGATTCAATGTGTGTATATATGTCACTCAGTTTTATTTACCGAGTTTAACAAAATCAAAGTACATAAAATGCACCGATACATTCACTGAAAAGCTTCAAGGAAACTCAATAACCGTAGCAATATAAGCGCACGCTGGTTGTCATGCTATAAGCTGTTGAAGAAGTAGAGGTGAAAGAAGAGTGGAGAGGCTCGGGCTGGAAGAGCTCGTGGCAAGGACTATTTGGCGGCGATCCGAACAAGCGACCGGCTGTGCTCGGCGATGCTCCGAGCACGCACCGGCGGGCTGAACCACAGTTTCGACGGTGAGCTGACCAATTCCCGAAGCGACGGACTTCGACGGTAGAGCTGACCGATTCCCGAAGCGACGGACTTCGACGGTGAGCTGGAACAATTCCCGATAGCGACGGACTTTCCGGAAGGTGAGCTGACCAATTACCGAGGCGACCGACTTCGACGGTTAGCTGACCAATTCACGAGCGACGGACTTCGAGGGTGAGCTGACCAATTCCCGACGCGACGAACTTCGACGGTGAGCTGACCGATTCCCGAAGCGACGGACTTCGACGGGAGCTGACCGATTCCCGAGGCGACGCACTTCGACGGTGAGCGGACCAATTCCCGAAGTGACGGACCTCAACGGTGAACTGACCAGGTGCCGAAGTGACGATCTTCGACTATCGACCAAGAACCCGAAGGCTGAGGTCAGCTTCAAACCCAGCGCCCAACGGGACTGAATGATGCGTTCCCATTGCAGCATAGTAGTGAATATCCTGAAAATAGTGTGCTTCTGAACATGTGGCACTGAACTCAAACAGAACTCCCAAAGTGTAGTGAGTTCCGGAGTTCTTACCTACATATTATAAATTAGCTAGGTCGTCGTCGTGCAGCATCTGCCACTGAATCTCTGTGTTTATCTCGCCCTGCTGTAACCATTCCTTAGAATGTGATTACGTTTTATGTTGTGTGACCTACAACTTAAGTAGAAATGTTTGTTCTGTGTATAACCTTGAAATGAAATTCAGCTTCATCCTACGTTGAAATCTTGTCTTAGTCAATTGTTTTTCATCCATCTGGGCCTGCCATGCAGCTTTTTTAAAGCTGTATTCCTGGCTCGAGAGGTTTGTGAACACCTATACCTCCATTTCATACTTGGTACGTAATGCTGTCAAGGCTACTCGCACGAGCATGTGACTGTATGATTAGCTTTGTGCACGCCTTTGCACTTGATGAAGCCACATGCGCGTGTTAGTAGCCTTGACAGTGTTTTACACTAATTATGAAACGGAGTATAGAGAATTCAATTTCTGAGGGGCTAATGGGTCTAAAGAGTTGATAGGTCTAAAGGGTTGATGGATCTAAAGGGTTTATGGGTCTAAAGGGTTTATGGGTCTAAAGGGTTTATGGCTTGACGGGTTTATGGGTTTATGGGCTGACGGGTCTAAAGGGTTGACGGGTCTCAAAGAGTTTGAAGGGCTAAGAGGGTCCCATAACACATCAAGGCTGATGGGTTATTTTCTAATAGGGAACGGGTGCTGGGGTAGCTGGAACCTCTACGACGCGGCAGCAAAATAGACTTAATTAAAATTAAGGTTTACCTATATATGATCATGTGCTGGTCGTACGTACCGGCAGTCGTTTCCGATCGAAACAACAAGCGCCGTCGAAGGTACGGAAAAGATCTCAACTATTTAGCCTGCCAGAAATTTTCAACTGGGGTATTTCAGCTGGCACAATATAGTAGCAGTACGCGACGAAAATCTGGACTGAATCTTGAATTGTTTGTATGGACTCTGTAAAGGGAGCTACAATTTAGGAACGCGTACATTGTGCAATTTAGGCATCGTCCGCTCTCTTCGGGGTCAGTTTCTTGAGGCAATGTGAAAGTCTTCTGTGATGATAACACATTGGGCATCTGTGAGAAAGAGATCGTCTGTGGAATATCGAGTGTATCGGTTTCATCGATGCGTCTCGGTGAAATCAGCAGAGTCGTGCCAAGCGACCTGGTGTGATCGTGTTCCAAATGTCACACAAATACGTGACAGCAAAATAAGTCTCAATATCACGTCCGCCGAAGCTCTAGCTCGTTGGCAGGCACCTGCCAAGGAGCTATAGCTTCGACGGACGTGATATTGGGACTTTTGTTTTGCCGTCGACATGTTGTGTGACATTTCGCAGAAAATAAATTTTGGTTTGCACTCGATTTCTCCCATCATTTGCTTATTTTGGATCTGGGAACCACTGCACCGAATTGCTGCTTTGAAACGTGACTCACATGAATCCCGAAGAAAAGCTCACCGGAGATAAGCTCATCGGATAAAAGCTCACCACACTTTTGTGCGGGTCCGGAGGAAAGCTCACCTCGAATTCAATTATTATGTAAAGTGGTCGTTGCCATTTAATAGCAATTCGCGTCTCCAGCTCGACGCTCGCCCTCCCGCGGCGGAAATGGGAAGCGCTCTAGTGAGGGTCCCCCGATTCTCCTGCTCAGCGGGCACGGCGGAACCGCTCGCGATCATGGCTCGCGAAATATCATTTCCGAATGCAAACAACGCTCTTCACTGTCCCAACGTAGTGCTGCAGCCGGTATGGGATTGTACCTTACTGGAGAGTTTTAGTATTGCGCATAGAATGCGCATAGAAGCAAACGCAAGCGGTGTGCGTTTGCGTTAGAGTTGCGTGACCCACGTTGTGCGTGCGCCTCATCGCCATGCGCCATCCAAGACCGCAATTTTGGGCTCCGCGCACGCGCAGTGTGGAACACGCAAAGCTAACGCAAACACACAGCGCTTGCGTTCGCTCGTATACGCAATACTAAAACTCGCTACTGTTTCACCGGCTTCCAACGCCAACGAAACGTGCTGCAGTGAGCAGACGTGCAAGCAGGTAGGCGTTCCTTCGAACTGGAAAGGCTGAGATTGGCCAAACGACGGAGCGTAAAAATGAAAGTAACTAAATGTTATAAATAGATTGGTAATTAAACAAAAAAGGTTTTATTTTTATTTTATTCTTCTTTTATTTTTGGGCATTTGGTCTGGAAGGATATTGGCAGCGACTTTGGACGTTTTGCCGATTGTCAAAAGTTGCGACTTTGATAGCAAAATATACTTTACCCACAATTAATGTAATTTTACATGGCTAGAATGTTTTCATTGATTTTGAGACTATTTTTATTTTATTACTTGGTAATTCAAAATGCTGCAATTGGCACCAGTGATGATAATTAGCACACTTTTGATTGTCATATTTGTTCGCGCGTTGAAAATTAGATCATAAGCAACAAATTATATTAGAGCTTGAAAAATTACGTATTAAAATATCTGAATTTTAATATTATTATAATTAATACAAATCGCGGCAATGTATGCCCCCAATTAACGCCAAGATCACGAAAATATGCCATTTAACCATAATAGTCTTTAAAGAAAGGTATAATTTTGTTTTCTTTTTAGCATATGAAAAACTCTGACATCGTTATCAAGACAGACAAACAGTCAAACACTGGATGTAATATAAAGTCCTATGCGTCACGCGTTGCTATAAAAACACACACACACGTCAGCTGTCTGACTCGGATTCCGTCTTTGGGTTGTTGCAGTGAGAACAGCGTTTATTAATTTTTACGTTTTGTGGACATATTGTAAAAGTTGGAATTATTCTCTTATTATTGTGCTGGGAATAATGTTAAATCAATTAATCATCTAAATACCCAAAAACCCATTAAAAGGATCGCAGTTCATTATTTCCCATGACAATTATCTGAGCGAGAAAAGGCAGCGAGAACGCACAAATATCAGCACTGATTTTTTCAACAACTACAACTACAAATATCAGCCTGGATCGAACATGTATGTCACAAAATAAAGTTTCCACGAACAACTTCTATAACTAAATAATTACGATGTGAGACAGACACATCTTGAATTATGAAAGAATCCGAAATTAAGACCTATATCGAGAAATTAAATCCAAAATAGAGGTTAGTTTCGGTTTCGCTCCAGAACTAAACGCGCATCTTTGCGTAAATACTACGCTAAACACCGTTCCTGTTTTCAGGGTAAAGAGGTGACCTGCGCTCATAACACCCTAGCTTCCTCGTATTACCAGAAATAATTTGTGTCGCTCAGTGAAGCCAGCACACTAGACAGGCTCAACAGCGGCACGCATCTCCGACCCTCACTATAACCGCCATCTTGGAAAATGAGTGGCGCCACCTATAGTTAGTTGGAGTCGCGAATAGTGCTACCAAGGTTTTATGCGTCTCTCACTCAGGCGGTACAACGTGCAAGAGGGTTAGCGCGAAGCTAGTTTTCGCATTTCACTTAGAGAAGGGATTGATCAGCGTCTAACTTTTATCGCATAAGTTTGTGCTTCGAATGAGCAATCACAACCGAACTAATAGTGTTAATAACAACAACTAAAATATAAAAAAGAAGTTCATCGTTTGTTTATGTTGAGAGTGCCATGCAGTCTAGACACTTTACACCAGATAGCTCTGCTGTGAACAGAATAAAAACAAATTCAGTTAAACAAAAAATATTTATTTTATTTATATCGAACTAATATCACTGTAGCTAGAAAATATTGATTAGCATCATTATATTCATTTCTAAACACGGCTGGTTGTTCAAATAATGCTTTACCCAGTGAAAACAATCCAGAAAAAAATTCCTGCAATTTTAACAGCGTTTTGTTCATGAAAATCCCGCCATACTAAAACAAAAATAGCTTCGTTTTTTTCTTTTTCTTAACGAAAAGGTTGCATTTGCTTTTTTTTTATCTGATTTTATAGCAATACGACATTACGTTTCCCAGTTTTCGTTTCGATAGTTTACGTTCTGATTTCATTACAAAAAGCTCTGAGGTAACTGATGAACGAAGTCGGGGGTAGACACGCATCGATTTGCTCAACGCATCGATTTGTTCCGAAGACCACTGCTTTTTGCTCGTGTTCAGCAGACATAAATCTGTAATATGTGATGATATTTTGATTTAAATAATAAGTATATGGCCCTATAAAAAATCTAAAAAAAAACAAAACAAAAAGTGATTTTTTCGTTTTGTTGTTTTTGCGGCCGAGTTTCGATTTAAATTATCGTCGTAAAACCGGTCTGATTTGAATCACGATGTAAGCCATCTGAATTTTCGTTCTCCGCCTTGGCTGTAGCCCTCGTTCCACTTTTACGCCAACCCTTTCGCGTGAGTGTCACCATATTTAACTCTGACGTAGCCGGGATGCAGGAAATACCACTGTTTTTTTGTTTTCCGTTCGAATAAGGTAAGAATTAAAACCAGCTGCTTCTTAAACAAAAGGTGAAATACGGAGATTAGGCAATACGGTGTCGGTATACTACACAAAACGTGTCCAGAAACTACTCAAGCTGCAGCCCTCTGAACTAATTATATTTCCCCCGTTATAAATATTTTTTTTAATTAGCGTTCTATCGATATTATTTATTTTATTTTCGTCGGTCTACGCCTGACGTGCTACACAATGTTTTTATATTCCAAAACAAATATTTTGCTAGTGAAGTGCAGAATGACCGCATGCGCACAAGGCATCCCATCATACTTCAGTTGAGTGAACGTATTTCACTTGAGTCAAAGCTCGTTTTGTTAGATTCGTAGGTGAGCTTTTCTCCGCATCAGACAGTTTAGCGGTGAGTTTTTTTCCGGTGAGCTTTTCTCCAAAGAGCTTATCTCCGGCTAGCTTTTCTCCGGTGAGCTTATTTCCGGTGAGCTTTTCTCCGGTGAGCTTTTCTCCGGTGAGCTTTTCTCCGCCGCCCGACTACACGACGAGGACGAACCACCCTGACCGATTGTATAATTGGTACCAACCAGGAAGCTAAAATGCGGTGTAGAGACGACGCGGTTGTCACGGAGACGCGCATGCGGAGAGCGGGACAGTACGTTTGGGCGCGCTGCTCTACGCTGGAGTGTAAACACGGTTATTGAAAAGTGCGCAGGCGAGCTGGTGGTAGCTAATCATGTCGTTTAACACTGTGGGAATCCGCACATTTTTGTGTAGGGCATTTTGGTGCGCGGACTTTTCGGTCGACGGACTTTTGGGTGCACGTACTTCTCAATCTACCGATGTTTCGTTGCACGACCTTTTCGGTGTAAATATAAGTTTCAATTTGTTTTCCGAAATTTTAAAAAACGCGACGTAAAATAGTTTTGATTCCGACGGACTGCATTTGGGGAGCAAGACGAGAAGTCCGAAATATGTCGGCTTGCGATGCAGCCACCACTTATCACACTTCTCTAATTGTGATATGCTTGCCGTGTATTCGCTCTACAGGGTGCCGTGATCCCCCCCCCCCTGAAAACATAGCCACGTTTCCCTTTTCGGGCCACATCATACAGAAACAACTTCTCAAACTTTACGAAAAGACCATGAGTGTGCAGGCGAGCTGGTGGATATTGATCATGTTGAAATAACCCAAGACTGTAGTCAAAGGTGGGAAAGTTCGTGGAAGGACAAGGACGCAGGAAGAAGGACGTCTCAAAGTTCCACCAAGTTTCCCATTGTGTAATTTTCAACATTCTCAAGCTTCTTGGTGTTGGGGCCTTTCCTACACCGATTATCAATAATAAATACCATACCTTTACAGAAGACGCCGAGAACGCCTTTATCGACCTAATGCGTACCCTTACAAAAATGGAATATCTCGACTGATATAAAAAACAGATATGGTTTTATAAAAAATTGGGCACATCTGCCATATAAAGCCTATCAGTTTATTTAAGGCATATCTAGCCAGATACGCCTAATCTGTTATATATCCATATATATATATATATATCCATATCTGCCTCCCATATAAAACCAGATACGTCACAATCATATAAGGCAACCATTATATCTGTATTGTTGTTTTCTACAAATATTCTGCCAAAAATGACTTCTCACTAGATTCGGAGCAACGCCCACCGACGCCGCGGCATATAAGCGACCGACAAGCGTGGAAGCAGCGCAGTCCAGCGGAGTGTACGAGGCGATTTTAACATCTCCGCTTTGACCCTCAGGTGGGTGCAGGTTTTAGTTTGACCTTTGACTGCATTCATCACTCCGCTGGTCTGCCTGCTGTTGTACATTGCTGTGGTACATTGCAAATAATGTATTTGCCAGAAGAGAGCAATGATTGCATCGCTTGTTTGAAACAACTAACACCTGATAGCCAAAAGCTAATATGTGCAGAATTTAACCTCTTCTACCATGTTGGAAAATGTGCAGGAGTTAACAAAACTAAATTCAAAGCTATGACTCCCTCTAATTTGTTGTTTTGGAGGTGTACAACATGTACTGTACACTCCCAGCGGCGATCGCTGCTAACTGACAGTCATACAGGAGCATTAGCCCCGAAACTGAAGAAGGCACTCAGTCTCAGAAAGACCTGATGACGCAGCTTTTAAAAACTAACCAAACACTAATGGAAGTCTTGAGTAGAATCGAGACCATTAAAAAAAACTAAAGTTGCACTCAACAAAACATGACACAGTTATTCAGAAACTGGATAAGCAGGAAAAGACCATCGAAGCGATCGAGAAAACAGCTGACATGCTGTCGAAGCAGTACGACGACTTGATGAAAAAAGTTGACTCACTCTCACATGTCACAAACAAACTGAAAAAAGACAAAAGAACTCGAAACACTAGGTACAGAAAGGACGCGCGAATTGAAGAGCTTGAATAGGCGGTTGAAAACGCTTAGCAATATTCGCGGCGGAAGAACCTAGAGATTCACGGTATCGTCCAAAATAATCAAGAAGACTTGAGAGTGGTTCTCAGTAATCTAGCAGCAAGGCTGGACCTTCCTGTGCCTCAACCGAATAAGATTGAATCTGTGCATGAATTAAAAGCGAGGGAAGGAAAAATCCCACCAATCATCGTGCGGTTCAGGGACAGGTCGGAGAGAGATAGGTGGGTCAATAAGCGTACCGCATTAAAATCTTAACGTATTTTCATCAACGAGAACTTAACGAAGCTCCAGCGATGGTTGTTTTAGAACACGAAAGAATGCGCCAAAGAAAAAGGCTATAAATATGTCTGGATGAGTAATGGGAAAATTCTAGAAAGGCGGAAAGACGGCGCGGCTGTGATACGTATCGAGGATGAGAGGGACTTGAACCATATCCGCTGATATGACCTCGTGCAGCTCATTTACAGATTGTGACAGATACACCAAGACAATACTAGTTGAGGACGGAAGAGACGACAGCCGGCAGATTCTCCTTCTCATTCAAATTAATGTTAGAAGCCTTAAAAAACACTTTGGTGATCAAAATGTATACCTGAGGGACGCACTCATAGATATAGATATACTAATACTAACTGAAATAAATATCGAGGCGACAGGGCCTTTGTCTTTTCATTTTGATGAATTTCACGCATTTGCAGCACTCCGCGAAAGCAGAAAGGGAGGAGGAATTCTTGTATACGTAAACAATACCTGGCTAACTGACCATATTGAGCTGTCTTTGAATCACGCGGAAGTTCTTGTGATTACTATTCATAAAGCAGAACTGTCATTTACAATTTGTGCTGTGTATAGACCGCCAAGCAATAATTTAGAATTGTTCTATCAAGAATTCTCAAAATTACTAAATAGGTTTAATAACAAGGATCAACTCGTATTAGCAGGTGACATTAGTATAGATACCCTTTGCCACAAGAAAACCGGAGTTACGGAACATCTCGACATATTGTCTAACTACGGTTTATAAAATTTAATTAACGACTACACAAGGGAAGAGTACCTAGGGCATACAATTACCAGATCGTGCATTGATCACGTGATAGTAAGGTTGAGTAACTTAAAATTTCTAGGGGGAACTATTAAACAAAAGGTAGCAGATCATTATTTCGTTGCGCTTAGGATAATAAACGAACAGCATACGGCCGTGAGAGGAAAGAGTGAACGTAAACAAATCCTTGACAATAAGAAAGTAGATGACACTATTCAAAGATATAACTGGAATGCTTTGCTTCATCTAGATCACATCACTCTCTATGATACGTTAGTTGAAACATTTAAAATATATACAAACACTCCAGTAGAAAAATAAAGCTAAAGCCGAGAAAACCTGAAAATAATTGAATCCACAAAGAAATACTAGAAATGAGTGTTGAAAAAAACAGATTATGGAATAGATGTAAGCAAAATCCGCATGACACAAAATTCAAAGAAGAATTTAGACGACTATGAAACAACCTCACTGCGAAAATTAGACTTGTTAAACAGAGATTTCATATGACGCAACTCCAGCAGTGCCGGAAGAACTTAAGAGAAACATGGAACATCGTAAATCAAATAATTGGCAGACCCCCTAAAGATAATATAGATGCATGTATACAGAAAACTTTTGGTGCAACTGACTTTGATAAGCTTAGCAATGAGTTTAATAACACCTTCATCACAAAGATACAAGACTTGCGTAACCAAGTAAACAACACGGTAGGAACAGCTAAGCTATTAGGGAATTCAACAAATTCGGCGTACTTGCCCCAAATGACAGAATCAGATCTAGAATACATGGTTAACAGTAAGCCTATAACAAAGCCAGCGGGATTTGATGAAATAAGATTTAGAGATATAAAACATAACATAGGCTGCTTAAAACGCGTTCTGCTTGCTATAAGAAATGCTATGTTGTCTACAGAAAATATGCCCAGGAAGTTAAAAGTTTCAATAGTACGGCCAATTTATAAGAAAGGAAACAAGAAAGATATTGCTAATTACAGGCTCATCGCGTTGTTGCCGGCAATTTCTCAGATAATGAAAATATTTGTTTTGCAAGTCATGCAATCGTTTTGTGACACAATTCTCACTAATAAGCAACTGCCAGTATGGATTCCAGCAACAAATAAGCACGATACTTCTATTGGAGGAGATAACACACTTCATTCAAGGGCAACTCCACATCCATTTTTGCAATTTTTGAATTATGATCTGTTTAGTCGAAGTCGGCGACCCTGAATCACGAGATATAATTTGTTTTTCGGTAGTGTGTATAGTTTTGTAGATATCGCGAATCCAAGTATCGTTCCGGCAGCACGGCGAAACCGAAACTACCGGCTGAAGCAGCTTGGCAACACTGATATTAGTGGCGCGTCGTCGCCATGACCTACTGTAGTTCTCGTCCCGCGCTCCTGAGCCGACGCACCGACAGTGTTGGCTCAGTCGCACGTGGAGTTTCAAAACAGAAGGTTAGTTGCACATTTTCTTTTTTACCGCTTTACTTTGTTAATATGCACCAAATGTAGTAACTTTTAGTGTGTATTTATAAATTTGCCGGCCGAAAAGCGAATCCGACTGCTATAAATATGACGCTGTCAGTGCCGGCGCAGCGTGACTGTATTTGTTTCTTGCTCGCGGACCGAGAGAAAAAGAAATAATGGGAGATAGATGGATAGATGTACCCACAAGCGGTCTAAGTTGTTAAAGCTAAGGTGCCTTTATGTGCACGTTAGTTAGATCAGCCACTACCTGCTGCGTCCGGCCGATCGTGCGGGAGCAACCTGCGGACGGTACGCGAACAGCGATGGCACTGCATCGTTCTTCAAAGACGGGTGTTTCGTGGAGAAACCCGCAACAGTCAGCAGCCGCAGATCCCGTGTGTAGGTGTCTGACGTGATTGCAGGAAAGTGCTGGGAGCAGAACTTCGCGTTGGAGCTGGGAGTCGACGGTCTTTCGAAGTCTATCCGGTAAACGGCACCGACCCACACCTTGTGCCTCTTCCGGTCTCCTGGGAACTGGTGGAACCGCAGCTCCGGGTTGCGCACCGGATTGTGGGTGCAACCCACAGCAGTTTAAGTCGTGCTCGACATTGCCCAACGCGAGTCTGGCGAGTCTCTCCGGCTCCACGACACGCTCGTGAGCGAGCAGCACCGCTTTGCTCTCTTCCGCGCTGTCGCGGAAGCAATGCTGGAGTTAAATGAACTGCCTGGACGCTAATAAAAATAGGAGAACACAGGATAACGCGGTAAGCACCTCTTGCCGTCAGCAGAATCACAGAATGCCACGGGAAGCGAAGCGTCCGCGGCGTCCGTTCAAGAGCGTAGGACTAAACCTACGTCATTGCCCAGTGTTGCTCCACTAGCTCACCCGGTGCCAGCGTTGCTCACCCGCTTTCGGGCCGCTAACCGAGCCGGGAGAAAATTTTTAATATTAGTTTTATTCGGTAATGCGGCGTCGGTTTGACGTGATATTTTGGGTATGACCGTATTTTGACCCTCTAAAACGATATCAGTCATTTCAATATGGTCGACTTTTTGAGTGGAGTTGCCCTTTAATGAACAAATTGATAACAACAAAATAGTACTTACGTTCTTTTTAGACCTGACAAAAGCCTTTGATACAATAGATCACTCACTTTTAGTTGAGAAACTAGATAAAATTGGTTTCAGAGGGCATTTCCGTACATTTTTAAAGGTTACTTCACTGAAAGAACCCAAGGAGTTCGAACAGAAAATAGTACAAGTTCTGCTGCGCACCTCAACTCTGGTGTGCCTCAGGGTTCGGTATTGGGTCCCATGCTATTTAACATATATGTGAACGACCTATCTTTGCTTCTTTTAAAATCAAAAATGTATCAATACGCTGATGACACAGCCTTGGTTATCACACACGAAGATTATAATATTGCCGTTTTAATTTTGCAGGATGACATGAAACAAATTATGAGTTGGTTTCCAAAAAGCTATATTTTTGTGAACAATGATAAATCGAACCTCATCTGCTTTCGAACTCACCAGAAACGCATTAATCTTAATCAACCCATCTTTTTGCATTCATGGGAATGTAGACAATGCTCTTGCTCACCACTATTTTACGCCAGTGAAACTAGGTACCTTGGTATACACTTTGACGAGTATTAATCTCGGAATCGTCATATTTACTACCTACTTAGACACCTGCGAATAATTTCGTTATACCTCTATAAACTCCGAAGTTCTGCAAGTATTGATCTAAGGCGATTGATTTACCAGATGTTAGGTGAATCAAAACTAAGATATGGTATCCACATATATGCACTTTCATCCAAATACAAACTACAGAAAATAAATAACCTAATTAAAAAAATGATACAGAACATGACGTATGGTACACACTTAGAAAGTCTTTCATTTCAAGAACAGCTGTCAGAACTGCAATTGTTAACAGTGGATGACCTGCATAAATTTATGGCCCTTACAAAATATTATTTCACACATGATTTCAAAATACCATCCGCTAAAGAAAAACAACTAAGGCACACAGAAAGATTTCACATACCAAGAGTATACACTAATTATGGGAAAAGGTTGAGGAAGTATTTTGTACCAACATATTTTAATAATCTTCCCGATAGTTTACTTAATCTGCTATCCTTAGGACAGGTGAAAAAAGAAATGCGTAAATGGTGTAGTACGCCAGGAGAAGAATCGACAGCTCCCAGACCCATGCTTTTTTTTTTTACGTCCCCACTGTATTGCCGCATTCCTCTTGCACGCCTGCATTCACTGTTGTTCTCTTCGCGACTGTTTGGATTGCCATGATTTTAAAAGCTAGAGTTGATTATTTTGTGTCATTTGTGGTATTACAAAGTCTATGTAAATCATTATTAATATTGTATAAAAATAGGCAATTTCGTTTCATGCTTACTGGACTAAAAGTGTGTGCTTGTATACTGTTAAGGCGATAAACCATTTTTTTTCTTTTACTTGTGTTTAGTTCCGCATAAATAGGACTGGAATTAGTTGTACCAATTTAGTTTTACATACTTCCGATTTGTTAAATTCATCCCATGCTGGACTCTAAGTACTCACGCACAAGCACGCAAGTGCTTTTGTGAGACTGAGTAAATTGTATTTATGCTTTCTTTGTGAATAAACTATTATTATTATTATTATTATTATTATTATTATTATTATTATTATTATTATTATTATTATTATTATTATTTTTATTATTATCTGCATAAGAAAAATATCAATTGAATATGGTGCATGTACCAACCTTTATTATTTTTACAGGAGCTGCTTTACGCCACTCCTGATTTCGCTCAACTTGGTTCTCAGGGAAAGCAAGATTATCGACATTCACGTAACGAATGTGGTTGAAACGTTAATGTCGACAAAACGTCTGTCCATGAAACGTGTATCCACGAAAAGGTGGTCGTGGGACGTGTTATCACGAAACGCCGGGAGAATAAAAAATTCAGTATTTATTTATTTATTTCAAAATACTGCGACCTTAAGACAGGTCGTTGCAGGAGTGAGAATAACATGTACGTTGCACTTTAACACACACACACAGAGAGCGTCATAGGTAATGCAACAGACCCTAAAAAGAGACAGCAATGAAGAAAAATAGAAGGGTTATAGAAGGGATCACATCAATAAGTAAAATAGGAGGGTTACAAATAGTATGCACTCCCTAGTACGCACAAAACAACCTTCAGTGCATCCGAAAATTAATCAAAATCAAGTGATCGAGTCGCACTATCAATGCTTTTCTAGTTTTCAATAGTTCTAGGAAAGAAAGAGAATTTAAAACAATTAAGGTGACAGTGATATAGTACAATGTTTAATAAATGAGAAATACGAGTACGTGATTGAGTAGTAAAATCAATATAACTATTACGGTCAAGTACACTGTTATTATGAGCTATTTTATGTAGGAGCTTAAGACGTTCAACTTTGCATCTAGAAGCCAAGTACTCTAGTCCTACATCAAGCATGGAAGAAATGGGGGAATACTTGCGGTCATAGCGGTTACAAATCTTATAGCCTTAGTCTGTATCGTGTCAAGCAGCCTAATGTCACCCTTAAAATGCGGGTCCCAGACTACACAGCCATATTCTAAACTAGGTCTAATTAAGGCCTTATAAGCGGTTATTTTAACTTCGTTGGTTGAAGATATCAAAGTTCTTTTAACATATCCCAGTTTTTGTAGGGCACGAGAACAAATAAAACTGATGTGACTGTCCCATTTAAGAGATGGGGTAAATAAAATTCCTAAGTACTTATATTCATAAACCTGACGCAGCATCACATTACCAATGCCATAACTAAAAACAGACGGCATCTTTTTGCTAGTGAATGACATAAACACAGTTTTATCGAAGTTAATCTCCATCTGCCACTTTTTGCTCCAACTAAGAAATTGTGAGAATTAGTTATTCAGAACCCAGGTAGCAGAGAGTTCTGGGCCAAAATGTGGCTTTTTCTGGGAGTTTAGGGCCTTGAAAAGCCCGAAGAAGCCAAAGTGGAGCCAAATCTGACCTTCCTTGGCAAGAGTCTGGGTATTTTGGCCCTAATTCGCCAAACAAGTGCCAAACTTAGGCTTCACTGCCTGGTAGTTCGGCTGTCATCTGGCATATTTGGGCCTAAATCGCCTAACAAATGCCAGAGTTAGGCTTACTGCCCGGTAGTTTGGCTGATTTTTGGCATTTTCGGGTGAAAATCGCCAAACTAATGCCAAAGTTAGGCTTCACATTTTTATAGTTCGGCTGTCAGCTGGCACCTTCGGGCCAAAATTGCCGCAGATGTGCCGGAGTTAGGCTTACTGCCTTGTTGTTCGGCTAATATCTGGCATCTTTGGGCCCAAGTCGCCAAACAAGTGCCAAAGATAGGCTTCGCTTCCTGACAGTTCGGCTGTAATCTGGCAGCTACGCGCCAAAGTAACCAAATAAGTGCCAGCACTAGGCTTACTGCATTGCAGTTCGGCTGATGAGGTACTGGATGTACACGAGTGGCCTGCAACTGAATTAAATAGAAATCAAGTTTGATTCTGCTCGCAACATTTGATTTCGTTTTGGGTGTTTCTTGATTTCTCCAGGACAAAGGTGGGCTGAATGTTTTGCTGCGGCTGGACCAGGCTTTGCAAACGCAGATTTCGCCGGACTTTTGTGTTCGCGCGTGGGTACACACGCCAATATCCGGTCGCGCAGTGAGAATGGTTCGACGTTGCAAAAACTTCTGCCGTCGAGCAAGCGCTGTGCGGGACTGATGTGCGCACTTCTACTGAACAGATATCATTATTAGGCGGCGCTATTGCAAAAGCGAGCGTAGCTCTGATGCGTCTCTTGCATTGCGATTGAGCACTGTAAAATCCTAGCGATAACGAAAAGCGAGAGCGAGAGTGACTCTGTGGTATTGCGCCCACTTCAGACTCGGGGGAACTAAAATATAATTCTGGCGGGGACGATTTTTTTTAAATTTAATTTGAAGCATTTTACAGCATCAATCCAGACACTGCTCTCCCTCACAGTCTTTCACTCCCCCCCCCCCCCCAGCCTCCACCCCTAACCAATGATGACATTCCAAGCCTCGGGTACGAGGCGCCTTCACTTTCAGTCAAAAATGCCAGAGGGAGCATATCTACATTCTTCGTGCACCTTCGACCTCGCCTTTTGCTAAGCCTCCCCACCTGCTTTTGTGTCTTCGTGTGGCTGTCAGCGAGCTCGACGACCGCATTAAGCAAATCAGAAGGTGGAGTGAAACGCGTGACCTCACTCCGTAGGACGCGTAGTACAAAAACGCTTGGACGAAAATTTGTCACGTGAATCTAATGTCGCGCTGATAGGATCTCTGGGGCTGTTGTTTGCGCGATTTACCAAGTTATAGAAATAGGCGGGCCACGTAGGTCCGGTTTCCGAAATGCGCTCGTCAGTGTTTTGTTGCTTCCGTGCGTTGCAGACGCGGCCGTGCTTTTTAGTTGTAAACGGCCAGAATTCCCAACTTTCATGACCTATAGGGGGCGCACTGGTGCCTATCAAAATGGCTGTCATCTGTATGATCGTCGTAGAACAGCAGTACGAGGCTGGGTTTGCGACGCTTGAGTAATTCCAGTTTTGCTCTGTATGATCTTTATTAGAGCCTTAGTTGATTTTTTCACGTGAGGAAGGTGTTGGAAAGCACCTTCATTGTGAAGCCGATCATTCAGGAGCTAGGGAGCACGATTCTCACACCGCGGTACCACCATCGCTGAAAGTTGCGAATACGTGCACGCCAATTTTCCCGTAATGGCCATTTTTTTGTTTGTTTGCCGGAATCTCTGGAATTACTGTGATGTGTTTGCTGGACGAGCATCGACAAACACTGCTCCTCGCCGACGACAAGGCGTCAGTTGAATGTGCGCAACCTTTTTCCTGGACTGTGTTTTTGGCCTGCCCGAGTCGGATTATGCATCTATCAAGGATTTCGCGATATCGCTTTTACTAGTAAGTACACTGCAAGCATGCTTCTGGTAGTACCTTTGCTTTCGTCTCAATCTTTGCGGGTTTTTTTGCGTTTTAATTTATGAGTTTTCCTTGGCATGAAATCAGTGATAATTATATTTTATGATTTTCTTTTTATTTACAGAGACGTATGACCTTTTTAAATATGTCAAGAATAAGCTGTGTGTAATGATAGTGATTTAAGAGAGTTCTGGTAGCATTCAAAAAAAATTTCGTTCGTCAGTGTATGTTATTGATATGCGACAAAATCATATGCAACGTCCTATACAACACAGTCTTGCACGACGCCCGGCTCATACGGAGCAGACGCATCGTAGAGTATTCGCACGATACTGCGCGAATACCAGACCGGGGCAATACGACACTGCGGCCATACCTGCCGGATATGGAACGGTGGTGCAAAACTAAACATTTGACCGACATTGAAACCGATTTTCAGCGGGTACCGGCACTACACCGCCGAGTATCGCCGTGCTGCCTGGGAACGCAGATGGTGGGATCTGACCATCGTGTTTCCAACGCTTATTTAATTTAAACTTTCTTCTGTAGCGCGTGAAAGAGCACTTATGTGGCACACCAAAACAATTCTAAACTTCGGCGGGCCTCCGCACTTTCTTTGGCACTTTTGGCACTTCTTTGGCACTCCAACGGCTGTCCAGAGAAGAGCCAAACTTCTGCATGCCCCGAATTCCCAAATTAAAATTTATTTCAGTATTTATGGCTCAGGTCTGGCACTTACTTTGGCACTGTTGTGGCGGACCAGAGAAAACTCAAACTTTAGCAAGTCCGGAATACCCAAATTAGGCGTTGCTCTGGCAGTTATGGAAGTATGGCACTACTTCGACACTTCTCTGGCGGGCCAGAGAAGAGCCAAACTTCGGCATGCACTAGTATCGCCCAACTAGGACTCGAGTTAGGCAACGTGCTTTGGCACTGATGAACGCAATGGTGCAAAACCTAACTGGGCCGAAGTTTGGCCCTTACGTTTGCCAGACCTTTGCCCAAGTTGGGCATTTCTCTGGTGTGCTGCCTGGGTATGTTTTGATCCTGTACTGAATTGATCTCATTGCATAAAACACAATCTTCGGCATAAACACGAATTTTAACTGGAATATGGTTCACGACATCATTAATCTAGAGTAAAATAAGAGGGGTCCCAAGACAGATCCCTGCAGTTGTGACATAATTTCAGACGGCCAATTCTACTTGCAGTTGTGACATGATTTCAGAGGGCCAATGGCAGTTGACTCTCGGTCGAATTTCGGGGAAATTATTCTCCCGGCTGCCAGGAGATAGACACGGCCTAATTCTAGAGGTAATGTGGAATAGTACCTGTAGAAAAACAATCAATTGTCGCGAAACAGGGTTGCAGCGCACTTACATTGAGGATGCTGGTCTTGAAAGGTGTAATCCGAGATATAGGTCGACACGGGCACGGCAAAGCAACCACTCAAACACAAAAACGAGAAGGAAGGTGTCCGTGAAGATTCAATACGATATAGCGCAAGCTGTCATTTGTGGAAACGAGCACTAAACGCACCACAAAAAATTCTTGGGCTTCTTTGAAGAAATCCCTTGTTGCCGATATACGGGTAGGACTTTTCGAATTTACTACAAAAGCAGAATTCACAGCAGCCACGCAGGGCGAAACACACGCCAAACTATATCCGCAAGCAGGCATTCCGAGATTGCCAATGGCTAATGCGTCATCCGTCACACCACGCGACCACGCTTCTGCCATTTCGCGAGCGTAGAGAGCGGAGTCAAGCGAGAAAAAATCTACGGCTGATTCCTTCGGTAAGTGCCCAACCTTCTACCACGCTTTCAGCTTAGGGAGAGAGAGAAAAGGAGAGAAGGAAAGGCCAAAACGGAAGTGCACGCAGAAAAGGCTTATCTTCTGGGGCGTCCCAACAATGACCACAACGAGAGGTTTTCTCACTTGTACCGAAAGTTGATAGTGCAGTGAATGTTGTGTGGGGCCTTGGGCTTGAGGCAGTTGTCGTGCTCTGCCTTATCACCAGCTTCTAAACTGTAGTCACGTGACTCTAACCGGACACACGATTGGCCTAAAACACGCATGGCGTCTACCCTGCTGTCAATGCCGCGTGAACAGGACAGCTCTATGAAGTCCACCTTTTGAACTTCCAAAGAAGCTGTCCAATCCAAAAGTGACCCAAAATGATGCAAGTTTGAAGATACAATGTTGTACACTGTATAACCCACATTATAATTTTAAATGAAAACTAAGCGCGACTTTTCTTTTTGCGCACGATGTCCTGCAGATAGTTAGAATAGCTAAAAGATACATAAATAAATATATATTTTTTTACCAATAAATTTAATATTATGTGTACAGCGTGAGGTTCGCGTTTTTAAACTTCAAATATTTTTAACGAAACAGTTACACATAAAAGACAACACGGACAGCAGATCTTCCGACTTTCAACACACGATGAATCGCCGACGCTCGCAAACGAAAGGTTGCGATGCTGCGCGAACGGTTTTGAAAGTAGGGTACTCCGGGCGGAACGGTTTCGCAGCCGTTCGAAAGGAAAATGATTCGCGACGACGAAGTAGCGTCTTGCGTCTTCAGTAAGCTAACGGTTCATGTTTCCTCGCTAAATTTAGCGGGAAAACATGAACAAAATTAGTTTCACTGATAGATTTAGCGGGAAAGTTGACGTCACGTGACAAACACGAACACGGGGCGGTCAAACCTATGCCGACGGCGACGCCGACACCGCTTAACGCGAAAATGGGCGCCTAAGAGCTGCGATCTAAATATCCAATCTTTGATTACCTTGCTTTATGATCTTATGCACTTCGTCATATTGTCACACGTCAAACATACAAGCAAGTTTCATTTTCTTTCAATCTTCTAAATCTGCAACTGATTAATTGGCCCAAATATCTGGAATAACTTCTCTTTAAGAATGTCAACAATAGATAACCAATTACATGAGACTCCTGCAATATAGATAAATCATATATGCTTCGTTTCACCTTACGTCCGAGCACGGCCGATGTTATGAGCCAAAAGGCCAATCAAGCAGCGAAAGAGGCACAACGTCATGGCGTGATCTCTGCAGTTGATAGGACTAGCCGGGAAGGAGCACACACAGAGAGACGGCGAATACCGGCTAGTCCTATCAAGCACAGAGAGCACGCCATGACGTTGTGCGTCTTTTGCTGCTTGATTGGCCCTTCGGCACATAACATCGGCCGCGCTCGGACCTAGGCTGAAACGAAGTATAGTGTCTTCGCGAGCACATATACCTTTTTGCTTGCACGACCGAAACGGGCACATATATCGTTATCAGGGGATATATTTTACCCATATATGTCGTGAACGGGCTATATACACGAACTCATCTCTGTTACGTCACGGCACGGTGGTGGCGCGCCGGGCGCACTTCCGGTATGGGGCTGTGGGCGGAAGGCCCCATGTGAGACGTGTATTCCTGCGTTGTATTGAAAGAAACCAGACGAAAACCTGCCTTCTCGTCAAAACGCCGGGAGTGGGACTGTACCAAAAGGGTCGAGAAAGGTTTCAAGGTCAGTTTTCATGTGCTCGGTTCGCTTGAGAACGTGGATATATGCCATGAAAAGGGAAAACCAGACGCCGTCGGACCACGATTGCTTGGACGGGGAGCACTTCGGGTTGAATTCACGGATACTTGTGGTCATCCGATTTATTTGTTTTGTTCTAACATGAACGCCGGAAAACCGTCAAGTTGTACGGACCACCTGCGGACTACGTTCAGTACGTCTTCAAGTTCAAACGGCCGCCTGATTGTTTGAACTGTCGTCTGCTCTTTCAAACGTTTCTGCTTGTCGTCTGCTCTTAACGACGCCGGCCCGTAGACTAAACGTGGGCCCGGTACTTGCGATAAGAAGTGAGTGCAGGCCTCAAAAGACTTAAGTTTGAAGGTTGGTAAGCAGGCTGGATGTAAACAGTAGATACAAGGATATGC
The DNA here is from genome assembly GCA_037355805.1 of Ixodes ricinus. NCBI lineage: Eukaryota > Metazoa > Arthropoda > Arachnida > Ixodida > Ixodidae > Ixodes > Ixodes ricinus. The sequence continues at coordinate 23,332 of JAZHYW010011662.1, forward strand.
TGAGCATTGTAACCAGTGGCCATCACCGGCTTGTTATGCCTCATTCAGTAGGTCCAATTCTGCTTGAGATTTTCAGTATCAATATTGACCATCTCAGCTACGGTTCACACTTTTGCAGCCCGAGCGACTTCGCTACCGAAAATTGCGAGCGAAATCTCATCATGCGAATCAGGCTTTAGCATACATTCTGCGACGGCCACGCCGAATGAATCGCCGCATGTCACATTATTCACGCGAAGTTTTGCGGTGCAACGAGCCTCGTTAATTTCGCTGAGGCCGCTCATGTAGTCAGACATTGCCAGGTAGATGTAGAATCAACAATTCGAATGCGAAAAAGGGCAGGGGACTCACACCGACGCCGATAACATCGCATTTCAATGTTTTGTTTATGGGCGACGGCGAGCTTCTTGCCCACACCCCCATCGCGCATGCGCGGCGCCGGTGGTGTCCGCTAGGGGCCCTCCAGTTTGTTTGTAAACATGAGTTGGTGTATATGGCAGTATTTAACCTTTTATACAGCGATAAATGGCCGTATCTGCACGTGTATATGGCGATATATGGCCGTACTTACGCACCCATATGACAATATATGGCAGTTTTTGCCCACTTACATGGAAAAATCTGGCTGTATTTGCTTATATATATGGCGGTATACGGACATATTTGACTCCTCATATTATCATATATGGCCATATATAAAATATATCAGGGCCACATATGACATTTTTGTATGGGCAACACGATGTGATGCGTCCAGTGCGTACGTTGGAAAAGAGAAACCGGCAAACGAACAATAAGGTACAACGCTCCAGTCCTAAAGCAGGATGGTGCTGAACCTAACAAAGTCACTTAGGTCGTATATCAGTAAATTACCATAAAAATGACCAAGTCTACAAAATTATAAAGTGCAAAAAAAGTGTTTCTAGCTAAAATTGTGCTTGTTACGTTTAGGGCAAAATAAAAAAACTCGTGAATTGCATTGGCAGTGCACTGAAATATTTGTGCACCGAGAAGTCCGTGCACCATAATGTCCGCGCATTGAAACGTTACATACCAAAAAGTCCGTGCACCGAAACGGCCGCACATCGAAACATCCGTGCATTGAAAAGTCCGCGCCGAAACGTTCTAAACCGAAACACCCTACACCGAAAAGTCCTACACCCAAGACTGTTTTGCAGAAAATAAAAAAATAAAAAACTTTTCGTCAAAGGAACACACAAATGGGAACTTCTCAAACTCAGCTAACTGGTTTATTTCTCAAGCATTTTATATATAGCCACACAGTAACTCTGAACCATCTTGTTCGCAGATATCTCTTTGGTTGAAAGCACTTTCAAATACGAAGAACATGCATATTCCCAAGAGAACAAACGGTCCGACCCACAATACCATCATTGTCAACCACCTTCTAAGCAAAAATCTATTTTGCTAAAAACATTTAAAAAAACTTCGAGGTACACATCAGCACTTCTTATGAGTTGCGAATGCGAAAGCATGCGAACCGCTCGTCTGCTCCTTTTTCGTCTGCTGCGTACTTTTCGTCACCGGTCAGCGCGCGTGCTCCCCTGGGCACGTTGACCTTCGACGCTCCGTGTTAAAGGCGCGCTGATGGACACGCAGCGCCATGGGGTGAGCGGTTGAGGAAACTGACGAGCGCAGCGGCCAATGAAGCCCGGCCGACGCGCGCCAGCCAATGGAGCCGAAGGCGAAATCTATCAGCTTTACTTCGCTCATTTGGGATCGGGGAAACTAGGTGACGTTTTCGCGCTTCAAACGATGACGCCAGCTTGCTCCAGGTGACAGTTAATGCTTTCGCATCAAAACAGATAACATATACACCTACCATGCCCTCTGAGATCCAAAGCGCGCGCGAAGGCTTTTCTGGCCGTCCCATTCGAGCCGCTTCCCAGCAGTACCAGTGTAATTGCGCTGACTCCGTCGTTCGCCGCGAGCTGGCTATGTCTGCCCAGTCATAATAGAGGGGTCAGCGTCGCAGGTAGAGATCTGCACTGGTACGGGCCGGACCTCAGGCCACGGGGCGGCCCGGCCCCCGGCCCGGCCTTCAGCTTCACCGCTACATCCATGAAGAGCCCGGGCCGGGTACGGGCCTCGCATTGAAGTCTACAAGGCAGGCCAAAGGAAGCAAAACCGGCCATCACTTCGTTTTTAGCAACATAGTTTTGGAAGCGTTTTCGGGGTTGGAAGAGGAACCACAGTGGGGAAGAAACAGATGCTAAAGCATGTGTGTGTGCGTGTATGGTTTTGTACGTGAAAAAAAATTAGGCTGAGCGTATGTTTATACAGCCTAGAACTTGGTCTACCTCAACGGGCGACGAGTCTCCCAGCTGTAGATGAGAAATTTAGCCAGTGCAGTACAACCTCTAGCCTGGGGTCTTTAACATGCATCACGCAATAGTGATACACGACCGCACGCCGGTAGGATGCTTATCCAGATCGAAACGGACAGGGGTGGGGACGGAACCCCAGATCATGGGTTCTGCAGCGCGATCATGCGCTCTCCGTGCTCCGAGCTGGGGCCCTAAACTCGTGAATCACAAAGTTGGAGCCGGAAGTTCGCGGAGCGCGCCGATATGACGTCGGCGAAAAAAGTGCGAAGTCATCGTCATGATAGGCTAATTGGTGCGCTCCGTCAACTTCGGCCCTAACTTTGTGTTTCACGGGTTTAGCTACTCTGGTGTGCGCTAGAGCCACTGAATACGGCAGCGAAGCTGCCAGAGTACACTCTAAGAAAAAATGACAACCCGAGGTGGTAAAATGGCGCTTTGGAGGCTTTGACTACCCAAAAGGCGAGTTACCAGCCTTTGGGCAAAGTCACGACACCAAACCGCTGTGGAATGACCACCTTTCTGCAGGTGACGACAGGGAGAGTGTCACTTTCGAATCTGATATTCACGTGCAGGCAGTCGTAAATGATATTAGTAACTTAGATAACTACATAAAGACTATAAATTATGTTCTTCCTTAGCTTTCGTGATCTTTTAAGATCCGCCAAGTTCACATCTGTTGGGCAATTCGCGTAAATTGGTGGAATACAAATTTTGTCGGCACGAGCAGCAACACTGGTTCTCATCAGCTGTGCCTGGCTTGGCATCAACAACAACGAACGACGCGTTTGGTCTCGTTTGGTCTGTCGTGAGTGTTTGCCGAAATGAGGTAAGGATATTGTTTTTGCCGCATTTAAGGCCCGTTCACACTCTTGCGACCGATAGAGACCAGACCAGTTTTTAAGCCCCTTGCGATCTCTCAGCACCAGCTCCGCTTTAGCGCATCCGGTCCTAAGAAGTCGCAAAAGGCTTAAAAACCCGTCTGGTCTCTCTCGGTCTTACTCGGTCGCAAGAGTGTGAAACAAAGTAATTAGTGGTATATCTGATCGTATTGAACCATTGAACACTGAGACCGGTGATCGACAGGGTAAACATGCTCATAGGTATGTGACTGTGTCTGCCCGTACTGTTTTCCTCAATCTCGGAGCGGTTGGGTTTCTGAGCTGCACCCGTCGTGGTTGTGATCTCCCGGCTGTACGTACGTAGCGCGTGAACTTCCGATTCAGTAGCGGGTTGCAGTGCAGTGGCATTGTAGTAATTGGCTTTTACTAGATAGTAAAGCGATACGCACACGTCGTGCACCTCTAGAGGAAATTGCCGCACGCACTACGCGAAACTCGTATAAAACGAATGGGTACAATATGTAAATAAACTTGTTTTTTGTTGGAAAAAAAAAAAGAGGCATGGCATAGTGGTTAAGGTATCCGCTTCCTACGCAAGTGGACGCAAGTTCGATCCTCGATGGGCCTACTTTTTTTTTTCTTTTTTTTTCTATAACATTTTTGTTTTGTTGTTGTTGGGCATTTGGCGATATTTACGACATTTATTTTTTATAATTAACACTGAAAAAAAAAAAAAAGATTGTTGTTGACGAAACTTTGCAGAACTAAATGGTATACGACTTTCTTTCCGGAGGTGTAATCGGGGACAGCGGGGCTTGGGTTGCCGGCTGGACGGGTTAAGTTTTGTAATTAGCAGTTGCACACTGTCACAGCGAAGTGGCGTGAATGCGGGCCGGGGGGGGGGGGTTTGGTTTAACGCGCTCACCAGTGATACACGCGCCGTCCGAAAAGGGTGACCCAAATGGCATATGCTCTCCGCATAGTGCGTATTGCCATTTCCGGTCGAAGTGCACGACGTAGTGCGTATAGCTTTACTCTTACTAGATTGTTGCGTCGTCACGGGCACTATTTGTGTTGTTACAAGTGCCAGCTCAAGCCTGAACTCGCGCCTCTCTCGCCGGTCGTGTTCTTCAGTTTTGATGTTCTGCTCTATGATTCATTAAACCTAAACCTAAAAGTCAATCGCCTCTGCATCGTCACCCATCAGGGCATCCCAGCCCTGCCGCTCTACCGGCCCTTCCTGGATGTCTCCTGCCACCAAGTAGCAGCCTGATCGTCGAACCACCCACATGGTCGCCTCTACATCAGAGAATCACACATTTTGGTGCGTCAGCTACCACTACATTTTGTTGCGTCGGCTGCTACTATATTTTGATGCGTCTGCCCATCCCGTTCTTTCGACTGTTTAGCTCTTTCCTGGGCAGAAAAAGAGCTCCTGCGGTTTCTCACGACGTTATTGCGCTCATGCTTGTTTAGTTTTTTCAGGGCAGCATATAAGCTTCTGAGGTTCTTGCAGTGTTCCCATGCTTGTGTTTCTTTAGTTCTTTGAGGACAGTAAATAAGCTCCTGAGGTCCTTCACAGTGTTCCAACGCTCGCGATCGTTCACTTTACCAGTCTGCCCTGCAAGACGTGGCCTTTCATACCTTCTGATCTTTTCCCCTTGACCGGTCGCTCTGCTGTACCCGGTTTTGGACTTTACGAAATTTCATTGCATTGAGACGTGCTGCCCTATACCCCGTTCACCCCTAAGCTGAGACTGCAGTGGGAACTATGTGCTTGCCGAACAAATCAGCCACCTTCCTTTCATCACCTGACCCAGTCCTCGGCAAGTGGGTATGAGCGGGAGCGTGATCACGTAACGAAAGAGGGATGTATGACTGGTCCATTGAGGACGTAGCTTCCACCGCAGTCTCAGCTTAGGGATGAATGGAATATAGTCAGCACGCAAGATGGCCGCCCAGCTCCGGCCTTCCAAGAAGGTAGCGTTTACATGACGGCCGCTGTCTTCATTGGCTTCCTTGCTCGAGACCCTACGGCGAAGAACCAGCGTGCACGAGCACGCGTGCGCCACGAAGCTCCATCGACGGCTGCCCGTACGCGGAGCAGCTGGCATGTCCTACACTGTGATATTGGCCGATGCTTCCATCTGCTTTGTGTCTGAGTGGACCACGATCAGTATTACGTAACTCTCCAGCAGTATGGCATAATATGAGCCGTGTTCGGCATTGCTTGGTATCCGACCAGCGGACCCGAACCTACACCGGAGGCATTTAACAGGACTGTGCACATGTCTTGCACCTTCTTACATGGTCTTAAATGTCTTTGTCAACACCGGGGTACCAGAGGATAGTGTTTGCCAAGCTCTTCATGACTGACCTGCCTGGATAGGTGTCATGGAGCATAGCATAGTATACTGATAATGCCTGCTCAATTGCCGGTTGCCAGCAATCAACACAAGTGTGCGTTGCTTACCTATACAAGGCAGAAAATGTGAACGACGAAAATAAGCCTCCCTCGTGCGTTCTTGTATTTTTGGGGCTGTTTTTGGCATTTGTCGTTGTACATAGCGGGGCTGTCATTTCACGAGACCCCAAGCACCACCCGGGATCATGGAAAGTGACTGAAGCTTATTTTGAGAAAAGACTGCGTCTCAACCTCTACCTTCTATATACGCAAAAGTGTGCGGTAGGCACCTTTTGTGACTGACATTAAGGAAGGCCTGTCTTGTTCCCCTTGTGCATTCTGCTCAGGCTCCACTCAAAGCCCAGCTTGGCTCAAGCCTCTCTGGCGTTAAAGCTGGATGAGCCCATGTACCCTTCCAGGTCCTGTTTTGGTGCTACTTGACTGGCTCTCACTGCTTACCTACCCACATCTTTCTTGCACTGTTCGAGGTATATAGTGACGGGCGCCTGACAACAGGCACAGTGCGTCATTACGAAACGTGAGCCCCGGCACAGCTAACACCTTCCACACTGCTTACGTGACTTTGTAGCACCTGTTACCCCAGAGGACCCTGGCCATTGCAATTCCTCTTCACCTTCTAAACTTTGAAGCCAAACCAAATATGCAGCAAAACCAAAACATGCACGACATCGTTCGAGAAACGATGCTAACCCTATCCTTTGTTCAGGTGTTGCTGACCGCTGCCCTTGCTACGACTTCGCCGCCCTCGCCCGGAAATCTTTTGCACGACCCGCTGACACGGGATGACTCATGGATCCCCACGGAGCGTGTCTCGACAGGCCCGCCAATGCTTTCCCCGACCGCGCGGCTCACGCGGCCCGACCCGGACGCGTACATCTTCGACGCCTGGCAACACGCAAGCTCGGGGACATCAGGTGACCCCTGCCTCCGCGTACGGCTACAAAAGCCCACCACGCGGGACGGCCAGTTGGGGCACGACATCGTTCGAGAAACGATGCTAACCCTATCCTTTGTTCAGGTTGGTCCCCTCTCTAATGCCGCCTGTTATCGAAGTAACAATTTGTGTTTGATGGCAATGTCGTGCCCCTACGACCTGTCTGACTGTCGTAGGCATGTGCTCGCGTTCCTTGTCAGGTGCATTCATGTTCGTTATTTGTCCTTATTACTACTGCAAATGTCGGGTGACATCGAGACAAACCCAGGCCCAACTATGGAGGTACAGTTGGGTAGCATACTTGAAATTATCACCAGGATAGAAAAGAGCCAGATCGATGTGCTTGCCGAGCTTGGACGGGTTCAGAGCGCTCAAAAGTCTACCGACGAAAATGTGAGTGCACTTTCCGATAGAGTGACAGCTCTCGAGGCCCAGTTTGCCGCAGCGAAGGCCCTTCCCGTCCGCGACGTTCTTGACCATGAGGCCTCTGGCGGTATTGTGTCGGAACTTTACAAGGTAAATTCGCGGTGCGATGACGCAGAGAATAGACTGCGGAGGTCAAATCTGCTGTTTTTTGGCATTCCGGACTCGCAGACAGAAACATGGACCCAGTCGGAGGAGAAGGTAATCCGGCTTTGTGCAGAAAGCCTGGGCGTCGAGATAAGCCCCGGTAACCTTGAGCGCTCCCACCGGCTGGAAAAGTTCTCGGCTAACAAAAACCGACCGATCATCGTGAGATTCTTGCGCTTCAAGGACAAGCAGAACATTTTGTTCTCTGGAGGAAAACTAAAGGAAACTCAGTACGCGGTGCGTGAGGACCTCTCGCTTTCGGTGCGCACGGCTCGCACTAAACTCTTTTATTATGGCAAATCACTGAACTCCATTTTCAAAATTCACTTTGACAAACTGTACGTCAACGACAAGTGTTTCCAGTATGATTCTGCGGCGGACTCCGTCACAGAGATTCCTAGATAGCAGCGAGGACCTCTTTCTGATCGGTCACCGCCGCCCGTCTCTACGCGACGTATAAAGACTTCGAACCATACAGTCACGTTCACTAATATCCGTAGCCTCCTTCCCAAACGTGAGGAGCTCAGTGGCTTTATTCAAGATAATAATTCGGACATTGTAATTGTTACAGAAACGTGGCTAAAGCCCGAGATAAGTGACAGCGAAATTTCTCCCCTAACTCAATGTTTAATATTTACCGATGTGATCGGTCCGCACAGAGAGGAGGTGGTGTGCTAATAGCGGTAAAAAAATGCATTTCTTCCTTTCATATTACTACCAGCTCTAATATCGAGGCTACTTTTGTTTGTGTCACATCGTCCTGCACAAAAACTATTATCGGTGTCTGCTACCGACCTCCGAATTATAGCGGCACGTTTTGCCACGAGCTTCATTCTCTGCTGCTTGAAATTAATGAGCGGTACCCAAAATCAAATGTCTTAGTCTTTGGCGACTTTAACTTCCCTAACATAGATTGGCTTAGTCTAACAACTAGTGGGTCCAGTGAAGCCAGGGATTTTCTCGATCTATGCTTAAACCATAATCTCACCCAAGTCGTCAACAAACCTACACGTGAAGACAATATCCTTGATCTCATTCTGAGGACGTCCCCAGACCTGGTGACATCCATTAGCCAAACGAAAGGTTTTAGCGACCACGATTTGCTGACCGTGGAGTTATCCTTACCCATCCATTATAGAAACCCATCCTCAAAAATTCTCAAGGACTACTCCAAAGCCAATTTCGACGCAATAAACAGCAATCTTTCTGCATATCTACCGTTGTATACCGCCAGTTTTTATTCTAGGACCGTGGAACAGAACTGGTTGCTCTTTAAAAACAAGTTAAATAATCTCGTTGACCTGTTTGTACCCTCCGTCCATGTACGGAGCGATGATTGCAACCCATGCTACAACAAAGCATTAAGGTCCCTTAACAATAAAAAAAGCGATTGTTTAGAAGAGCAAGGCATCTGGACTGCGACGCTGCCTGGGATGCATACTTCTTGTGCCTTAAGACCTATACTCGGAACCTTCGTCTGGCTAAACATAAGTTCTTTTTTGAGGATCTTTTTAGTATCCTGCGTAACAACCCTAAAAAATTCTGGAAGATTATATCCCCTAACTATCGCTCCTCCTCTATCCAGCTAACCGATGAGGACGGTTCCCCAATATCTGAAACGGACTGTGCCACAGTATTAAACGACTATTTTTCGTCTGTGTTTACATTAGAAGACGCCGACGTCCCTATATTCCCAGCACTACCGTACGAGCTTATGGAACCTATTGACATCTCATGTGCTGGAATAGCGAAACTCCTTGACAACTTGAAATTGACATCCTCTGGAGGACCTGACGACATCACCCCCAAAATTCTTCACTACACCAAAGCAGTGTCCAGCGAATTTCTATACTAAATATTCTCACAGTCCTTATCGCAGGGATGCCTCCCATCCGACTGGAAACTGGGTAAGGTCGTTCCGGTCTTTAAAAATGGGGATCGTTCTTCGGCTTTGAATTACTGCCCTATTTCTCTAACCTGCGTAGCCTCCAAACTTCTAGAGCATATTATCTACTCAAACGTTGTATCTCATCTTGAGGGTAATAACCTCTTTTACAACAAGCAACACGGTTTGGTAAGGGACTGTCTTGTGAGACGCAGCTCGTAGAATTCACCCACGAGTTATACACCAATTTTGAATCCAACCACCAAACTGATGCCCTATTTTTGGACTTTTCGAAGGCTTTCGACCGCGTTGCCCACTTGCCAAACTTTCATGTCATGGAATTGACCCTCTCATTCTCTCCTGGATCCGGGATTTCTTCTCCTCTCGCACTCAATTCACCACAATTAATAGTTCCTCATCCTCCCGCGCTGAGGTTACCTCGGGAGTTCCCCAGGGCTCGGTTCTTGGTCCTCTACTTTTTCTGATCTTTATTAATGACATTCCAGGCAAAATTTCCTCTAACATCCGCCTTTTCGCTGACGACTGCGTCCTATATCGAAGGATAGTTTCTTTTGAAGACCATCTTCTACTTCAAAGAGACCTGGACGAAATCCAGGCGTGGTGCACCAGGTGGTTAATGACACTAAACAAATCGAAATGCAAGTTAGTCCAGTTTTCATGAAAACGACAAGGATCTCAGTTCTCGTACAAATTAGAAAATAACTTAGTCGAACTTAGTCGAACTTAGTAGCATGTCCTATAAATACCTCGGTGTGACTCTAACTGACGATCCCACCTGGAACGCTCACATCGAGCTATATGCGCTGAGGCGTCTCGCTGCCTCGGTTATATAAGACGAAACCTGAAATCGGCTCCCCCATTCGTGCGAAAATTGGCTTATGAGACATACATTCGACCCAAATTGGAATATGCTGCGGCCATTTGGAGCCCTCACCAAATATACTTATTAAATCACCTCGAGGCGGTCCAGAACCGCGCTGCCAGGTTTATTTTGAAAAAACATGATTGGTCAGTTAGTGTATCCGCCCTAAAGAGCGAACTGAACCTTCCTTTACTAAACGTCCGCCGTAAGATAGCGCGACTCTGTCTCTTTCACAAAATTTACTACTGCCTCCCTGCGCTCCGAGACTCTCTCCTCCTACCCCCCAGGCGATCTTCATCGCGGCTAAATCACCCGAGTCACGTTTTCCGCATCTCAGGCAGCACAACCTATTTTAACTCTTCCTTCTTCCCTCGTACTATTGTAGACTGGAACGACCTCCCCTCACTTATTGTAACCCAGACGGACCCCGCCGCATTTCGCCACGCTCTTTGTTCTCATTTCTGTTAATCCCCACTGTGCCGTTCTATTTGTTTGTCTTGTCCTTTACTGATTGCAATGTATCAATGTTTTCATCCCCTACTGCTCCCCATGTACCCAGACTAATTTGTGTATTTGCCATTGCTCGTGGCGATGCCACTTTGTTTTTGCAACACCCCATGTATTCGCATATGTCGTTGTTACTGTTTTATACTTTCGTGTTTTGTACCCCCCTTACGTAATGCCCTCAACGAGGGCCTTTAAGGGAACTTGAATAAATAAATAAATAAACCTTTCAGCATTTTAGCACCGCTTCTCGGCATCATTGTCGTTGTAGCAATGCTCTGTTTGTTTGTAGTATAGATGGTGATATCACAACATCTTCCTTGTCACTCATGGTGCTTGCAGGAACTTCGCAGAACATGAGAACATTGAAACTGCATAGAGCTGACACTGCTGTGGAATGACCAAAATATGCGGTTGCGATTTCTGCTTGCGTTGGCCAGCTCACCACAATGCGACATCGGGACGTGGCATGTCACAGTGTCGTAGGACGCCAGCTACACTTGATGTGGGAACCATCGTATAATGCCTGTCTTTATCGTGCATGTGTTTCACGTTTACTTTGCCAGCTGATGCATTGAAAAGAGTGTTTGGTGGAGGCTATCGAGTTGGCAGGTTACGATCGCCTGAGCATTCAGCTAGGTGGTGATTTCACTTGGCTATTCGTTTCAGTGGAATGTCTAATCTTGATTCTGTTGTCCATAATCTATTTTTTGGCTCGTTTGTTCGAAAGTAACTCTGTCGGTCTATCTAAGGAAGCCTCAAGAAAAAGCTTTGCTAAGGCTGCACTAGCCTTGACAATTCTTTTTCTTGAGACCGAGATAAGACCACCTGATTTCATTTTGAGCAAGCCAGCACACTGCAGAGGAGGAATGACCCAGATTTAGCATGAAGTTATAGGTTTCACATGAGCACATTCCATTTGTAGCTGAAAACGAGGTGTCACTTAATGAGAAAGACAAGTGAAACAAAAACATTATTAGGTATTTCGGTTAAGAAAGCTGTGCATACTTTAGCTCAGCTTTCAGTATTTTGGGCACATTTTACTTTTTAGCTGTGAGTTCATCTATTGGTGAATTCCACTTGTAGATCCGGAGCGCTTTCCAAAATCCGCGAGGGAGGCGAAATTCCGCTCCGTGGGACCCGCTCCAAATCGACGAGGGGAAGATAAACTCGCATTTTTGGAGCGGCCTCCCCACACCCCTCCCCACCGCTTCCCCTTCCGCCGTTCAAAATGGCCGCTGCTCGAACTTGACAAGCCCACCAACGCCTCAGCCGACTGATCATTCCGACGCAGAAATAACACGCGACACAGGCCGGGCGAAATTATACGTACACCACGGCGCCCATGTCGCAAATAACGAAGACCTCCGCGTTCGGCACCGTCACATACCTTTCGGCCACCTCGAAGCGGCGGGGCACGGACAGCGATTGCCAGCGGTGGAGTTCAGATTTCGGGTACGACTTTAATAAACGCAGAAATAACAAACTATCACTTCCACGGTCGTTGCCTAATCTCTTCCTGCTTTATTGCACGGGAAAACGCCGGCGGAATGCAGTATAGAAAGGTAAACAATCATTGGCTGCAGAATGAACAGGCCTAACCTTGCGTCTGCCTCCGGCTTTTCTGTCATTCTTTTTCTCGTTCTTCCTCTCACGATCACAGATGTCAGCGCTTACGATTTACCACGCTGCACAGTCCTGGCTTTGTATCCCTGATGTACGCGAGGTAGAAGCGTTCGAGCCGTCACAATCCCGCGTAAACAACCGACGCACCCGAACAGATCCAACTCGACGACCCGACCGTGGCCCCGCCGACCCGCCAACTTCGCCGCGCCGCGCATGCGCACTGCCCAGGAAATGACGTAGAGCGCTCTGTACTTCCCGTATTTCCGGAGAGATCTGTGAAATCCCGCAGAGCAAGTTCGGCGGGGTTTGGGGCGCTCCGTGGAGCGGGCGCTGCTAGAGATCTGCGAGCGGAAGATGACCAGCTCGAGCCTGATCTGCGAGCGTGAATATGCGCGCTCCAAATGGAGCGCTTTTGGAGCGCTCGAGATCTGCGAGCGGAATTCACCATATGATCACTATTAGTTCACTTGGAGCATGTAAAATACATTGGACGTGACAGACAACCGCATTTGGGCATCCATCATATGTCTGAGCTGTGCCTTCTTTTTTGTTTCAGTTGAAGTGTGTGTCTCACTTGGCTCGATCAGTATCTACTTCATGTACTGAATACCTTTTTACAGGGTTGCGTCGCCACAGGAGACTTGTGTGCTTGTGGGTGTTTGTGAGTGGCATCACCATGAGCCCCTAGCCCAGCATGGGTTCAGACCCCCTGCATGCCTGGCTGTGCTAGGTGTCCCCGTGTCTGATGAAACTGGGGTCCTGGCAGTTGAGCGAAGCCCGGGCTAGGTTTCCTTCAAGGGCCCCCAGGTTGGGCAACACACCACCTTAGCCTACACTCCTCACACACAGATGTCCTGCGTTGGCTCGCCCAGGACGATCCGGTCAGTCACTTTGCTTCACCTCTCCTTTCTTGTGATTTTCTTCTCCATCCCTGTTTTCAACCTTTTATCTTTCAGATGTAACAGAATTCTTTGAAAGGGAAGAAGAATTATATAGCCCATGGGTATTGACAACCACTAGGGTGTGACATGATAACACCAAATGCTTTACTATGAAAATATCTCACTCCATAAAAATCCAATGGCCTTGGCACGAATAGGGTTTGCGTGGTTAGAACGGCTGGATGCGCTGCAGCCTCAGGGTCTTTCTCTTTGAATAGACCTATCTCACCAGCCAATTTCGTTAAGCCGCCGCTGCCGCAATGCACCAAAGGAACTTCAGTCTTTTTGCATGTGAGAAAACCCCGCTGGAGCTTTGCGCGTGACGAGATGACACGAGCCGTCTCATGCACTGCCTCCTGTGAACTAAAGTTATGGCGGCGTCACACATGCGTGGAACGCTTAGTGAGATCTGTTTATTGGGACGATTGATGGCAACAATAGATTACTGTTGCCATCTATGGTTGCGGACAGCTGGAGCACAAGTTGAGACAGCTGTCTCTACTGTCTAGGCAAACCCGGTATCTCGGTGTGCCCACGGCAGTCCCCTTTCTTGGTGCGGCATGACTACTGTACAGCATGGACGGTGTGATCCTCATGCATTCTTTCAGATGCGTGGTGTCTACACCACTAGGAGAACAACATTTGGCACTGTGGGTGCGCTGGCGTAAATGAATAGAGACAAATGTATTTTTCCTGGTAGAGTATTTGGTGACACTGTCAACTGGTATGCTTGCAGCCAGGCTAGCAATGGCCATGGTGAGGTGACTCACATCCCAAATGTCCCAAGATGTCACATTTCAATCATTGCGTTTGATGTGCTTGCAAGAATGGGATATTTACAATAAAATATAGCAGTTCATTCAAGATAGATATTAAACATACTTTTTTAATTAATCTGTATATGCTTGTAGTGTAATTTCATAATCACTGCAGGTTCAGAAGGTTAATTGACAACAAAATTTGATTGTTTTATTTTTCTGGTTTTGTAATGTATGGTTCCAGGTGCATCAACGTAAGGCATAGGCATTGTTGCATGTTATGACTCCAAAAGTTTGGGTCTATATAGCATGAATAATTGTATTTTTGGTGGTGATCATACCAAAAATAGCATGTTGTTATTTCAGCATTGCTGCTCGTGAATTCGAGAGACTGGAATTGGAGCTATTGCGACTTCAAGATGTAACGAGATTTCAGCTGCTCTTCAGATCATGGCCAAGCAGCGGAATGGATCTTCAATCCTTTGTTGTGCTTGTTGGTTTAGACCGTGAAACTTCCAAAATTGTGTTTGCCTTGCAATGTCACAACGTTCAAAAAGATTTTTCGTATGAAGCCAGCGTAAAACATCTCTGTTTGCTACATTGTTACAGGTTTGTCACCCTGTTTCTTCTTTTTTTCTTTTCTTTTTATGGTGATTCAGAACTGCTGTTTGCAACACCGGAGCCCACGGACGAGCACCTCATGCTGCAAGCACCAGTAAAAAGACGCAAAAGAGGGTTAGCAGACAAGGCCCATCATGTAATCGATGCCACTAGCCCGACAGCCCACAAGACCACGTATTGTATGCAGTAAACCAGTTGTCGTCGTTAACCTGTCTCGACCACGACATGCCGGCAGCGGTGGGATCCAGTGTTGCCCATGGCAAGAACAAAGGCTATATAAAAATGATAGGAGACGAGTGAACATTGCAGTGCGCGCTTCTGCTATTTGTATTGCAGCCACCGACAGCCTGTCAGCTACCCTTGAATAGACCCTTTTCAAAAGTGTGCACCATCTATACTCTGTTCACCCTTAAGCTGAGACTACAGTGCCTGCCGGACCAATCAGCCACCTCCCTGTTATCACCCAGTGCTGTGATTGCTGTGCCATTTGTGCAAAATATAACAGCTGCTGGCCTCGCTACTGGACCAGATCCTTAGGGTAGGCTAGTGCAGGTTTTCAGGACTTTCGATAATCGCCTCAAATAACATACTATTAGATTTGATTTCGCACCAAGCACTGACAGTGCTCGGAAGTTTCGCAATAAGTCTCGTGATCTTTTCTGGTGGGTTAGTTAGCTTTGTTGATCGCGCTTCTCACCGCACACTGGTGTACTGCAGTGAAGCAACAATTGCGAACTAGGCGTTGCGATGTTGCGTGTCTTTTTTCACCGCAGCACACCTGCGTGCTAAGGGGAAAGGTACTCCTCCAGAGCGAGACGTGGTGCAAGGGGGTATATATGGACTCTTTTGTAGGTTTATTTTTTATGCTTTGTTTTTTGTCCGATTTAAGAATTGCACTTTCGTTACAACCCTTCCCCCTAGAACTTGAAGGACACATAAATCTAGGTACTCAAAATGATTGTATTTTAATATTTGTTCAGTGGGATTACGTACCTAAAATAATCATTCACGGCAGTTTGCGCAGTCCTTCATCAGCCGTCTTGTTACCGTGTCTGGTACTTCACCATGCAACTAAACAGCTAGTGTTTGTTCTCCTCCTAATATTTGCCGTCTCTCCTCCTCACATTTGCAGTGACATAAATGAAAATGAAGTGTGCGGTTATGCTTCAAAAGCTTTTTTTGCTTCTACAAAATGAACCTTTGGCTGCTCCAAGAGCTGCTCCAAAATGACTACAACCAATCACATCACTGCTCTTATCTCCTGACCCCGCTCTTTGAGCGGGGGTATGGACATGGGCGGGAGCGTGATGACGTGGCGAAACAGAGACATATAACTGGTCTAACGAGGACGTAGGTTCCATCGCAGTCTCAGCTTAGAGGTGAACGGAGTGTGGTAGCTGCAGCACCAATTATCGAAGTCCGCCATTGTTCGGGCACACACTCTGGCCGATGTTGCTTGATGTTACAGAGAAAATTGCCTCATCTCAATAAACCTGATGCAAAATTGCTTGTTAGTCTGACAACACTGAGAAGGTCGGTATTTTAATGTTAGCAAGCTTTGTCGGTACTGAAGCACGGTGGATGCATTGGAAACAACCGTACAGGCAGTGTGCGATGGCGCAGCAGCTGTGTTTTTCGCCTTCAGACCATAGAACGTGGACAAACAGTTTAAACAACTTACTGCAACTGTCTGACGAAACTTTCGGAGGCCTATGCACACGCTGGCGACAACCTGCAGTGTGTAAGCTTCCACAGTGAAGGCGTAGGACTTGCTGCAGTGCTTCGACGAGGTTGTTGCCAGCATGCAGAGGCCTCCTAGAGTTCCATCAGACAGTCGCGGTAGGTTGTTTAAACTGTTCGTCCACATTTCATGGTCAGAAGGCGGAAAACACAGCTGCTGTGCTATCGCACACTGCCCGTACGGCTCTCTCCGATGCCTCCACTGTGCTTTGGTACCGACGACGCTTGCCAACATTAAAATGGCGACGCTCTCAGTGTTGTCAGATCACCAAGCAATTTTGCATGAGGTCTATTGAGCCTATTTGACTGGTTGCCATCTTTTTTTTAAACATTGCATATATCGAAAGCTTTTGGCACAGTCAATCATACCAGGGTGGATGCAAAAGTAACCGGAATGAATTTCTGAAAGGCGGGCCGTTTGTAGTACCAGCTTCATCAGCTACCAGCGCTTAGCAGCACCCCTTCCGAGTTAGTTTGCCGACTGGCATTGTCTGCTATAAATGTTTTTTTCCAAGCGCTTCAAAATCGTTTTTTGATTTTTTTTGCAACGTCTGATATCAAGGAACAGCATGCTGCCGTGAAATTTTGTTTTAGGAAAAACTGCCGGAAACTTGTAATGTCTCAGAGAGCTTGCAAAGAAGATGCTAATAAGAAATCTCATGTCTATGAGTGCTTTTCTCGCTTTAAGGCCAGTGAATTATTGAGCGACAACCAACCTCGTTCTGCGCGGCCCTCAACGTCCTTAACTGATGAAAACATCGAAACATTTGGGCATTGTTCACTCCGAGTTTGTTCCTGTTGGTGAATCTGTTAATCAGGTGTTTTACCTGGGAATTTTGCGACACTTGCGAAACTCGGGAAGGCAGAAATACCCCGATGTGAGGGAAAGGGGGAATGATAGTCCCATTACAACAATGCCCCAGCACACACTGCCCTGTCAGTGCAACAATTTTTTTAGCAAAATGGCCATGACACCGCTTCTCCACCTCCCGTATTCTCAGGACCTCGCTCGCCCCGTGTGACTTTTTTCTGTTCGCTCGTATGAAAAGTCTTTAAAGGAAACCGTTTTGTGAATGTGTAAGGTCCTTCAAGTCGGACATTGCAAAAAACTAAAAATGATTTTGAAGCGCTTGGGGAAAAATTCACAACATGCCGCTAGATCCTTAGCAGACGACACCGGTCGGCAAACTGACTTGGGAAGGATGCCGCTTAGCGCTGCTAGAGGCGGATGCTGGTACTACGAACGCCTGGCCTCTTGAAATTCATTCCAGTTACTTTTGGGTACCCCCTCATATTTTTTTTATTGTTGAAACTTTGGTTCTATGGCCCAGTATCTTGCTTGGTGCAAATCATATCCTTTTTTGTGTTATACATATTTTCACATATTTCTTTTAGAATGATGAAATGACTGGTGTTCATATTTTCACATATTTCTTTTTAGAATGATGAAATGACTGGTGTTCATATTTTGATTATTTGATGTTTGTAATGCATACATAACATTGTTTTTTGGTTAAATGTTTCCTGTTTTCATGTAAGTTTATTGGTTCATATTCAAAGGTGGCAGCCAATAAGAAGGGTGCAAGGTTGTTTCTGGCTTTAGAAAGTATAATTACTATAATTATTATAGTTTGATAGACCAGTGCTGGAAAAATACTTCTTTTCAGATTTCCATTTGAACAATGACTCAGAAGTACCCACACGGTTGTTTTAAGACGTTTAGTTATTTTTTAAAGGAAAATATTTTCAATATAAAATTGTATATCAGGTTTGGAAAATAAAAGAATACAAATAATTGCCACCTGAACACTTTGTCTCCATTATAGCCACTTTATATATATAAACACTATAGTTTTTGTTGTAATGCCCTAATGTTTTAAGCTTAACACATTGTTTATATGAAGTGTCCCCATGCTTGGGAAGTGCCAACCTTTTGTTGTCATCACAAAAATAAAAGATTTAAAATAATTACATAGGGGTGTATATGTTCTCCAAATGCAGCACATAAAAAAAATCTCGGTTATTCTATTAATATATATATATATAATTGTACCCCAATACGTTTTTGTTTTTTTACATATGTTTAATTTGGTGTTCTTAAAGTAGAGCGAGGTCACTCGACCAACACGGGAAAGCACGCCGCCAGCGTTTGCCCGCGACAATTAAGGGGAAAAAGAACGAGTTGAACAACACAAGAGTACGAATTATGTTACCTTTAGCCGATTACTGTCCAGGAATGAAGATATTGTTGTAACTTTTGCTGCTATTGCACGCGCGGAACGAGCATGAGGCAGCATGGCTTGAGTAAGTTTATCACTGTGTGAATCTGAAACCGAAACTGATCGGGGGCATGCCGTGTGGTGTTACTTTAGCCGATTGCTTTCACATCATGTTGCCCTTCGAAGCGCTAGATTAAGAGAGGTGTCTAGCCTGCCAATTTAAATACACAGACCACTAGTATACCAATAATACTTGCAAACACTTTTTGTATTCATCTAGTAAACAGCAGCAGTCACTTGCCTAATCCTTGTCAGAATGTGGTAGGGCATATATACGATTTGGGTCGGTGGGGTAGCTAGAGTAGAGAGTCGCGGATGTGTTGTGTTGGAGTTGTTTGTGCCTTGTACTGCTGACATGTATGTGCCTGTAGTTAACGTTGCCTGTAGTAGTGTTCGGTATCTTGGTGGTGTGTGTGTTGTTGTATGTGTAGTAGGTACTAGAATAGCAAGAGTTCGCGCATAAGTATTTTCTTTTAGTACTATTTAGCGGTTTTTACTACACTTCCTAGGTGGCGCAAGCTGCCCCTGATTCAATAAGCTGTGTCGAGCAGTCCTGTAGCTATTGATTTACAAACAGCTGGCCTGGCTGGCCTGCGGTTCACGGGTCTTCCCACGTCCCTGCTTCTCAGTTCGATAACAATCGTAATAATTGTGCCACTCAGCCGACTCAGCCACCTAAATGCTCGTTTTGTGTCGAAGAGGTGCGAAGTGCAGGCACAGACGCGCACGAATGGATAACCACGCCGTAAAGGTAAACCCAAACTACAAAAGAAAAAAAAATAGCGGTAGCGTTGGTGCGGAGTTGAACGCCTCTCGTCGGTGACGACGAAGGCGCCCAGCGATTCATCGCCACACACGACAAGCATACGTTGTGTTCAATAAAGTCAGCATGCCCATTCCTCGTGTAACGATTTCTTTTTTGAGCGTTCACCGCCGGTGGCAAAAATAGTCAATCTAGCGAGATGCCGTCGGGGGCGATCGCGGCAATTCCGGCACACACACTGCCGTCCTTACAGGATATAGGTACGGTACCGGTGTCTGGGGACGGATGTTTAGAGTGTCTGAAGGC
Organism: Ixodes ricinus; assembly: GCA_037355805.1. Taxonomy (NCBI): domain Eukaryota; kingdom Metazoa; phylum Arthropoda; class Arachnida; order Ixodida; family Ixodidae; genus Ixodes; species Ixodes ricinus. The sequence continues at coordinate 42,754 of JAZHYW010011662.1, forward strand.
GCTTAAAACACGTCGAATAGGCGTATGCGCTCTATTCTCTCACTCGGCCGAAAAGCCGTGCTCTTCGTTAGGCCTTACCGGGGAATTCGAGCCTCGCTAACCGGCCGCCATGTTGCTTTTGGTGGTGGTCAAATTTCACTACCTGCTTTTTGACTACATGTGGGTTCGTCATTTTTACCTTAGGGGTCGTTATATTTGGGACAACTTTTTACCACCTCAAAGGTAGTCACGTATGACT